>JAULKL010299156.1:0-10029 GCA_032355745.1 Rubia rechingeri
GATCTGTACTATACATATGGACCTTTGTCTACTAGGATTCAAGTTTAAGCTCATTTTTAGATCTTAGTAGATGGCTAGAGACAGAAAACACTCTCACGTCTCTCTAGTTTTTTTTTCTTTTCATCTTTTTAATTTTCCTTTGCCCAAAGGTGGTGAATCCTATGAAATGCTTGGGCTCAATTAAAATAAATTAGGGATCTAACTTGGGGAATGTATTTTTATTCATGTGTTGATGTTTATTTTGTGAGATTTCCACATCTACCTATTTCCATGTGTTTTGTGATCATTATGTTGGCTTGTTCTTAATATTCTTGTGAACTGCATGATTGTCACACTCTATTGGCACATAATCGAGACTACTTTCATGTTGGTGCACTATTACTTCTCCCCGGTTAAGGAAACCTGGATGCGCTTGGGCTGACGATAGTTTGAAATTGGGCGTGTGCACGAAGGTTACAGTTATTAGCCATCACGATCAACCATGCATCTAGTTATCCGATCAAAGAGGTCCGAATGGTTGCGGGTAGAGATAGTGTAGGTAGAAAACTAGGATTATTTGTGTGATCCTAGAAGCCATTGATAAGATTGCCACTTCCTTTGCATTTGTAGGTCTTGGGGTAGTTCGTTCGTGCATAGGAGATAATCAAACCTGCGCAATGTGCCATAGACCTTGTTACACTCCCCTAGTTGCGGAGGCTACACTGATGGTAGATTTTATACGTGCACTTTCATGTGAAAGATAGGGGGAAGTTTTAACCATTGTCCGCACCACGTGACACAAAACTAGAATTGGGTTAAGTTCTTGTATTTGATGAAATCGATGATCAAAATAACATTGAACAGGTTACACAAATATTCCTCGAGTGTTAGTTTTTATAGTTTATTCTGTTGATTGCATGCTTGTAGTTGACAGTTGAAAATTCCCCTCAAAATGAATATTTTCACAACAATGTTTATTCCTAACACGTGGTTGGATTGAAGATGTGGTTGTGTTTAGTAAATTACTAGATTCCTAACATCTAGGTGGATGACCCTAGTACTTGCCACTATCTACCACTCTTGGTAGTACAGTAGTAGGAATGAGATTAACATATAAATTTTATCTTTGACCCTTAATAACTCAGCTTTCTCTTGTGTTTAACGACGCTCGGGAGGGGGTGGGTCACCCACTTCCTTCCTCGCTGCATGTTAGTGCTCACATGTGGGAAAAAAACCTTCTTAATAATGCAAGGAACACTAACATCATGCATATAAACTTTGGCATCATCGATATTATCATGTAATGATCTAAGAACATTTAAGATCTCAATGTTAGGTATCATATCATCACTGTCACTACTCATGCAAGGTTTATCACATCGAATCCGTCACATAAGATTATGCCATTTCATTCAAGAGATGAATTAGAGGATTATGCTTATATTTTTAAATTTCAAACCCAACCTTATCAAGGTTACCCTCAAAGGTCAATGTTCCCAAGTAGACATATATCGTAGTCCTTGATGTTTTAAAAAATGATCGCCCCAATTGAATTGGGAATGCACCTCCATCATGCATCACATCAAGGACATAAAAGTTTGCCGGAAACACAAGATTTCCCAATCCAACCATAACCTCCCTAACTAACCCACTAGTTCTTTCTTAGGAATGATCGGCTAGTTGGAATATCACCCTAGTGTCCCCATGTTCTCCTAAGTTCATATTTTAAAATAAGCTATAAGGGATAAAATTTTGGAAGCTCTGAGGTCAATCATAGCATCATTAATCATGCCGGGGTCATTTCACTTTTTAGGAGTATTTCTATAGGCTAAAGTGGCGACTCCTCCTATTTTCAGTTTTCCTACTTTTCTAATGGGTTTAGTCATTTTCCCAGTGAAACCATTCTTCAAGAATTTAGCATATGATGAGATTTTCTCAATTATGTCTAAGAGTGGAATCCTAAACTTGAACTTATTCAAGATTTTGGGATTTGATCTTAGTAGGACGCCACCTTTGGCCTTCCCATCAAAGCACTAGGGAACGGCGACAAGGGGTTGACCTTCACCTCAGTGGTAGAGAGCTTTTGTGTGGGCTCCTCCTCAACTACTAATTCTTTCTTTTCAAATGTTTCCTTGTTGTTTTCCACAAAACATGCTTCATTACCCACATGTACGTTTTATCAAGAAGAGTATTTTATATTCAATAGTCAGTGGTTGAAAAGTCTTGATGATTGTATACAATGGTACTTGAAACATGCTAAGGTAATAGATTTAAGACCTTATAAGTTGGTTTATAGGATTGTTAAAGAGTTTAATTTGAGTTATCTACTTGTCAAAACTATTGGGGATATCCAATACATGGAAAGATTAAACCATAGGCTTAAAGAGGTTTTGATTGCAAACTATGAATGGGAAAAGTGCATTTTTATACTAAATTCTATGGACCTAGAATGCTTAGGCTAAGAAATATGGATGAGTGGCATGCTAGGTTTAGCACTGTGAAGTCTTCGGATTTTTGGGTTGTTTGGAAGTTTAATCAAGAGTTTCCAGAAGAATAAGATACTTGGGAAAATTCCTCCACCAGTTATTGAGGTTCTAAATGATGATATAGAGACAGAGAGAGAAGATGTTGGCATGGAGATTTATGAATCTGAGGGTGTATTTGAAACATATTTTCAAAAATAAGTAAATGAAGAAGATTATGATCTTGGTTAAGGAACTTCTCATATTCAAGTGTCAGAGGAAGAGCTATTTTTAGAGAAAGATGTCGAAACTGAGAAGTTTCATGTTCTAACTCCTGAAATGGAGATAGGGAGAGAAAAGAAGAAGATGATGTGCATTGTGATGTTTTGACACCAGCCATTCAGACTGATGAGGCATACCATAATGTTCCAACACATGAACACAATGAACTAGAAGTGGAGGCTGAAACTAATGTTCCAACATAAGAAGTGCACTTAGAAGACCTGTTCTATTCCAGTGATGAAGTTTTAGATGAGTTTATCCAGACTCGTCCAACAAGATCTAAGTGGAAAACACCTGGTCCTGAATCTCCTCAACCTGAGAAGAAGAAGAAGAAAGCTAAAGTTGCTCACAGTTCAAAACTAGCTCCTTTTCCAAAGGATGCTTTAAATCCCACATTTTATGATGATTGTTTTCAGGAGAGCAAGGAGATAATTTGTTAGGGGAAGATTATAGTGGAAAGACTGGCTGACTTGATTGCATATAAAAAGTGTGACTTTACATATTATTTGGATTATCTAGAGTTTAAAATAGCCACTTTGGTCTACAAGGAATAAAACTAGAATCTTGTACAAGAATTTTTATTCAAACTTGATGGAAGGAAACCTTGATTCATATTCTATGTGGTATAACAAGATCTACATCAAAGGCAAAGTAATAATATTTTCAAGAGAAAGGATTAACAAGATACTTAGACTATCCACACCATATTTTGGAACTACTTATTCAGAGGATTTTGAGGTGTCCAACAATCATATGCTGTCACAGATCAGAGAAGGACTTCAGACTCAGTGGCCATCTCAGGTAAATACCACTAAATCCACTTGACTACCAGGTACTTCTACTTATTCCAGGTGGCCATTAACTGATGGATTCCATCCTTTAACACCACTGTACTAACCCGAGATTTGCCTAAGTTGTTACGCTGCATTGGTACAAAATCTCCTATAAATCTTGCTCTCTTTATCCAAGAAAGCATAATTAAGCAGGCTATCTCATCTTGGGCTAAGAATATCTGCCTTATCCATGCATTATCTCAGATGCATTAAAGGGATAAAAGTTGAAGGTCACAGATAGTGATGTGGTGGTGTATAGTGTTCCCCTCAAACCAAACAAGAAGACTTTTTAGTTGAGGACAATTAAAGTTCTTCCATGGACACCATCAAAGTTTAGATCATCCTTAAAAGAAATATATAATGTAAAGGTAGCCAGGAAACTTGTTGTTAAGGCCAAGATTGTTGCGCTTAAGGAACAATTGCAGCCGTGGAAGAAAAGTTAGCTCACTTGGATGCTGCGGATCATGCTTGATTGTCTGATTTTCGTTGATTTTATTATGTATTTTTTCTTTTGATTCATACTTTGGCATGTATTATGGCCCCAAGGGGGAATACTTATGGATTTCTTTGTTTGTGGATTTCTCGGATTTCTAGTATTTATTGGTTGTGTTGGATTGATGTTTAAAAATTATTATTGGTATTCTGTCTGATGTTCTAACATGGTGTTGAGTTTTTGATGTTGAGGTGATTTTTGGACTTATGGAATTCAGGGGAAGTTATATTTCAGATTTCATGTTCCAACATCCAGAGTGTGTTTTAAATAGATCTTCATACTTGCATAAATCCGTGTGTTGAAAGTCCAAAAGATGGATGGTTTCACAAAATGTCAAAGGGGGAGATGGTAAAGTCCATATTTAGTTAGTTGGAAATTTGTGGAAATTATGCTAATATGGAATAGTTTGTGTTGGAACATCAAAGAAGGAAATCAGGTAATACAAGAAAATTGAAGACAAAATCCGAGAAACAATATTTCCATCCGTAAGTTGTGATTGAAGAATATATCAATTCCTATATTTATGCAATTGGATTGGATTGATGGAAATTGGAATTGATTTGATAATATCCTTTTTGCAAAGGATTTAGTTGATTGAATGGAATATATATTTAATTCCGTTATTTAAGGGATTGGATTTGATAATTTCTATTTTCAAGGGATTTAATTGTAATCCGAATTTGAGATGCAAAAGGAATTATTCACGCACATATGTTGGCGTGTGTGACTGATATAAATAGAAGACATTTTGGCTGAGCTACTCATGCTTTTAATTGAAGAAAATCAGCATCTACATTTTTGCATCCTTCAAGAAGTGCTCAAGAGCTTTCGTTTGTGTTCCAACATGATTATAAAATGTTGATCAAGTTCATAATCATATACTTTAATTCTTTTAGTGGAGGAAATTTAGCGTCGACGAGTTTTTAGGTCAGAGGGAGTCTGATCAAGGCGGATCGGTAGCAAGGGGAACTTACAGAATCCATGTGTTGTAGTTTTATAAGATAAGTATAATTTTATGGTGTACTTTGCACTGTATTTTTTATTAGTATATTTATTCTGAACTGGGCTAGGCCCCGCACATGTAGTTGAATTTCATTGAACTGCATAACCATGTCTTGTGTGTTCATACTTTAGTTTATTGCATACTTGGTTAGATAAGTTATGTTGGAATATGTTAGTAATTTATTAAATTAATTAGGTAATACTAAATTTTATTGTCATTTCTACGTAGGCAGGAGAAACAAAACAAAAACTTAAGCTGTATGAGTTTCTCAACAGCACCTATATATAGGCGTGGGTTCTAGTAAAAATTCACTCCTTTTGAAGAAATTCACCCCTTTACAAAAAAAAGTAAATGGAAATTTATATGTTTGGACGGGAAGGATGGGGTTGAGATAGTTTTAAACGGGACTGCTTTTATATATGGTGTTTTCATCGCGCTAATTCGAATTGAATTAAAAATGGATTATTGCATGCTATGTTATACTTGTTAATTTCAATGTGCCATTTGAAATGTTAGATTATGCATAAAATGTTATGATAATACTTCTATTGTTCTTGTTAATTATTAGTTTTCATAATAATAAATTGCGGAGAGTACATCACCACACTGTACTTAATTATTGTGATATTATGTGGATAATCGACCTGCAATGTAATTTTCCGTGTTAAACTAGGTTACTTTTCCATGATTTTTGGAGTCCCTGATGCGATTGTATTTTGATCTAAATTGACGGGGAATGGTATAGACAGGACTGTGCGATTGATCAACTATACTTTGATTTTCCATATGCTAACATAAACATCTGGTTTCTGATACAAGCTTGTACCTAAACATCTTGGGTATGGTTAACGAGTATGGATTTCTGGATCTGATAGCCTTCGGGAACTAGTGAAGGGTTTATGCCCTGATGCCAGTCACGTGGCCATATAGGAACCGGACTACATCTTTGCATAACCCACTGATATCCTTTTTACTATGTGCTAAGATTTATGTAGCTATTTGTTTTACATGATCACTAATATTCCACTTGGTAAATACTTGTGATGGAACATCACTAAGAATATAGCTTGCACTAGTTTAATGAACCCCAAATGTTTTAGGTTTAGGGTCATCAAACAACTTGTCTCAGCAAACAACTTCTGAATAAGTTGTCGTATTGCTTTTTAATATGCCTAAAGTGCCTTTGAAATAAGGTCATCAATGTGTTGCCCTTGAGAATGAATATTGTTTAATAGCTTTTGGCCCATAGTAGTGCCATGAAAATCAAGAAAATCAAAATATGGAAAGCTGTAGGCAAGATATTCATGATACAGTCACATTCCTTCTTCTTTTTATGGGATAAATTTTACTTATACTTGCATTTGAATATCCCAAACAAAGAGGCAAATGGAATAGTTAAAATACTCCCCTGCCTCATAACCTGGTCCATTTGGTGTGATAGGAATACGATTCTTTTTGATAACCAAAAACCAAACACAGAACTTGTCATTAGGAAAACTCCTTTTCTATTAAATGACATCCTATTGGGTAAGAGAATTAAATGCTTTTGGGATCTGAGCAGCATCACACCCAAGCTTCAGTAAAGAGCATCGAACAAAAAAGGACAAGAGAGCTGTAAAATGGACTCTCCCAGGTAAGTTCAAACTTAATACAAATTGCTCTTTATGACAAAGTGGACTTGCAGGTATCAGAGCTATAATAAGAGAATACAAAGGGGCGGTAATTGCAGAACAAGCTAAACACATACCGTACTGCTCCATTCTTCAAGCTGAAACATCAGCTTTGAAGCATGGTCTCCAACTATCCTCTCAGCATCATATCAAGCAGCTCGAGATTGAAGTTGATTCACAAATCCTCATCTGTATTTTGCAAGAAAAATCCAAGGAACCATGAATTGCATGGAAGACATCAGAAGCATCAGAGCTCTGCTTTTAGACATGAATTATACACCGAAGCACATATACTGGGAATTCAATAGTATCGTTGATTCGTTAGCCAAACTAGCAAGTTCCTGACGGGTATATAATTATTTGATTATGTAGGTTTACCCCAGGAGATTCAAGGTCGAGTCTTATTGGATGCAGTGTCTTATCCTTACGTTAGGCTTTAATTACTATTGTATTTTCTTAGTTATTCCATGATGTGATTAAACAGTATATCTACTTGTTTCTTATCTTGTAATCCGAGGTTCTTTAGTTTTTAGGCGCTATGTATTAAGAACCTTTGGATTGATTTCTTCAAGAGGTAAGGTATTACGCCTCCCTTTTTTTATCCCTTTGATTTTTGAATTAATAGATAGGTAGGTATCTTTCAAACCCCCACACCATAGCAGGTGATATTTCTTTTCAAAAAAAAAATCTTTGAGAAAATGGGTTGAGAGACTGTTGAAATTCAAGGGAAAGTTGAATGTTTGAAGTGATTTATGAGGTGGACTCCATATATATATAGTCATTATGAACTGCTGTGAATGGTTCCCAGCCGATTGACGTCGCATATCAGTCGTCGTTATCGACATTGGACCGATGTATAAGCGACTTTGATTAACCTCAATGTGGGTCCACCATTTCATCCCACTAGCTTAGAAAATGGGCCCGCGTTTATCCAGATCAAAATTAATTGCCCTTGTTAATTCTCCCTTGACATGTGCGACATCGCAGAGTAATTAATTACGGTGACATGTTACCAATGTATGAGCAACGCCGGCTTACCTAAAAGTAGGTCTCACCGTTTCAGCCCATTAGCTTAGCAATTGGCCCCTCGTTTGACTAGAACGAACATAATTGACCTTCATAACGGTTAATAGTATGTCAGGAGCTAATAATTGTAATTTATAAATGTCCATGAACTTTATTAACGTCCGTTCCAATCGAAATTGATGTTAGGACAACCAGTGAATGTTACAGTTTTAACACTTAGGTCCCTCCGAAAAGGTGGGAAAAGACGAAATGCGAAATTGGAGTTGTAAAATTATCTAGATCAATTTGTCACAATCATGTTTTTCCAATATAGGCATCAAGGAATTGGGGTATTTGTCCCTCATTTTTTAGTATTCCATTAATACTCTCACGATGAGCGTTATAAATTGGAACGATAAATTCCACCTTATAGAATCACATGAAATTACACATTCTTGCTTTTTTATTTATTAAAATGATAATGAGATTCCGTACATCAATTTTTTAAAAGTGTTAGTATGTGGTCTAACGTAATTTTTAGATGATATTCAAGGGTTAATTGAAAGATCTTGTGGAACTCTCTATGGGACCATTCTATTTTCTTTATCACTTTTGGGGATCATAAGTTCGGTTGGGGAGGGAAAAGGTCCCTTCCAAGATGACTGAAATCAGTTTTGGGACTGTTGGTGTACTTTTCAAATTTTGCACTTAGGTCCCTCCAACAAAGTGGGAGAAGTCAAAATGCAAATTGAAGATACACTTATCTGATTCACCAAGTCATGACCACGATGTTTCGATTTGGTCAGGCACAGACAGATTGGGGTAATCATCCATCACTTTTTTAGTATTCCAGTGATACCCTTACAACAAGCGTTATGAGAACGATAATTTCCATCACATAGAATCACACGAAATTTCATATTCTGTGTTTTTTTAATAAAATAAAAGGATAATAAAATTCCATCCATTAATTTTTTTAAAGCAATATTACATGATCTAGCGTAAATTTTAGATGATTACTTATAAGTAAACAAGGGGTTATTCGGAAGAAGTTGTGGGCTTTTCATTGTCATTAATTTTTTTCATGCCAATGTATTTGTTTTTGTGTTAGGCTCTTTATATTACTTTGAACATATATATATTTTTTCCTTATTTGAAACACGCTTGGAAAAACTCAAATGGTAAACTAGCCACCAAAAGGGCCCAATCATTTATAATTTATTGTTTAAAATACACCAGAGACCGTGTCATTGCACTAGAAAACTTCCAGTACCAACCATGTGAATTATCCATATGAACTACGGCGGTGGAGGTGGATTAGGGCTAACCCTAAGATTTTTGAGGCCTACACCAAAATTATACTTATAAAATAATCTTACATAAACAAATTTAATCTAGTTTATTATATTTCTTGGAGTCTCCAGCCCTCACATCGCACTGGATGTAAAGATGGGCAGAAATTTCATCGCACGATTCTTTTTAATTGTATGCATAGCACAAAACTGGTGCACATAACTTGCATTATATTTCACCCAAACCATAAAATTTAATCATCCCGACAACATACCAACCTAATTTGGGTCACGAATATTCATATCTCATGAATTTTTTCAACACATCTTTAATAAAAATATAAGATCTACGTAAATAAAAAAAATCACTAGTGTGAAATTTAACAATGCGTGGATTCTATAAATCAGTAAAATTCAAACAATAGGATTTGCAAAATCATGTTTGAAAATTAATTTTATTTTGAAAGCCATAACAACCGACGAGTCTTCCAATGCTGTGACAACGTTTGAAGGTTACAAAGTGAAGGCGAAAGTGATTCTCGTGCTCTAGGAAGTCTTCGACAAACACGGGGGCATCGCCAAGGATTCAAGCATGCACGATCCCGACTTTCTCACATTCTTCCACAAGAAGCATTGCTGGATTGTCAAAAGTTTTGATCATACAAGGTTAGAGATGTTACAACTGATATGGTGAAGAAAATGCACGAGACAGTTCTAGTGCTTGAGAAGATGGGTTTTAATGTTGAGTGGCTTCATACGAGGCCCAACTACATTAATGGTGTGCACGATAATATTAAGGATTTTTCAGCATGGGAAGAAGAAATGATGGACAATGTAGAGAAAGAAAAGGCTAGGATGGAAATCAAGAAAAGAGAAGTTTGTGAACTCGAAAAGAAGGTCAAAGTAACAGAGCATGAGGTATAGGAGGCTAGAGCCAAAATGAATCCTAGGTCTAAGACTAATATTGTTGATGGACTGTTTTAGTTCATCTTGATCTCTCTCCATTTGAT
>JAULKL010299254.1:0-10011 GCA_032355745.1 Rubia rechingeri
TTTTGAGGTTATCCTATATAAATAGAAAAAAATGAGTTTATTAACATGCAATGTGTTGATTGTCAGTTTGTGAGAACCAAAAATTTTATTGTTCCGATGTCATTTAATAATTTTGGATTGATATATTTGTGTTTTCTCGCTTGAATGATTTGCTTAGGAAGTCTTGGTACAATGATTGTTCGCTCTGAGCATTTGTCTCTGGCCAGGAATGCGATGATATGATTAGCACTGACCAAAATAGTAGTTAGTATGTCTACTATGGCGACACAGGTGGCTAAAATAATTGAAGTTTATCTTATTTGTGTTTGTAAAGTTGCAACTCTATGCTGACAGTCTGGCCGAGCAAAGGAGACAGATGATTATACTTTGATGAAGTTTCAGCTGGCTTTGACTTCCATGTTCAGCTTTGTTAAATGAACTTATTGGTTATCCTTTCAGGTTGGCAGATACCACCTTTTGGTACGTTGTACATGATCCTGTATGATACGTGGTTTAAGAGTAATTAAAGATGTATTACTCAATCAATGTCTAAAGCGCCATGTTAATTTGTTTTGATTGATCTTCATAATTATATGTTTTGCTGAGGGTTTTTCAAGGATGTTCTGGTATTCACTGTAGTTTAGTTTCTGTTTGCAGAGGTGACAAAAGATGGCTTGTTTTCTATCAGAGAAATGGAATGCACGGTATTATGTTTTCTTGCTAGAACTAATCCAGTTTTTCAATTTGATGTGACCGTATAACTTGTCTACCTGATGTCTTACTTTATTTATTTGATGTTCTGCCCAATATACTTGTAATCATGAGAACAAAGAACTTAAACTAAGCTAAGGGAAAGGTAAAAAGATGAGAAGATCTAAAGAATAGTGGAACGGGGAAAGTGGACTAATAGTCTTATTTTTGTGTAGGCTTGTATATGCTTCATTAAAGGCAAGTGGGTTAATACATGATTAATTACACCATAAAACTATTGGTGAAAACATGATATTGTTTTATTTTCTACACTCTTTATACTGCATTCAGCGTTTAATCAATTAGTTAAAAAAATGTTTTATGATATAGGCAAGCCAACTTCCTGACTACTTGTGAAGCGATCTTACATGAATTGAGTTTTCTGAGGGGCATGATGCTGCTGCATGGGTTTTATATCTTTGTAGAGATGCCTTAATGCTCCAATGATTACAGTGTCTGTGACTTCTCTAATGTTCTGAAGATACACCTGCAGCTATTATCCAAGTACAGAGTTCATATTGGTCTGTGTTTTTGTCTAAAATGCTAATTTGGTTTCAACTCTTGTTCCTTTCCTTACTATCGCTTTATGCAATGGAAGGAAGATGTCAGTCCAGCACCCACTGTGGAGATGTCAGGGGAGATTTTGGTTTTCCTAGTTGTTGTTGTGTTGATTTTGAAATAGGAATGCCGAGTTTGTTTATGTAGTATAGGTGTTTGATTTAATGTTTAAACTAACTTCTTTTTAATCAGACCTGACTTCTTCGCCATTTTCTTGTTCATTTATTTACTGAACGATGGTCCGCCGATCTTACCCAACGATTATGTATTCTCTTCTTACTGCTACGTGTCGCCTTCCCGACCATCCACTCCGTTACATGTTGCCTTAGCTCTCCTCCCCTTCGTCCACATCTCTAAATTTAAGGTAACTCCATATTTATCTTCAAATTCTACCGTTTCAGTTCTTCATTTATCTTTTTCCGAATCTTGTGCAGGTGAAGTGAGGAGTTCCGATTAATTTATATTTTTTGTTATTTGTTTAGTAATTGTTGTGTTTTACCTGTGCTGGTAGTTGCCCTTTGTCCTCCTCCCCACCTCTGTATTGTTGTCCACTATATGTGTATTTTTATGCATCCATCTATGTTCTGTGTCTTTGTTTATGTCTATCTTTCAGCGTCTATATCTACTCACGCTAATCTTAGGAGGATTTCTCTTTTTCTTTAGTTTACTGCTTTCTGGCCTTGAAGTCGGATAGACATATTTTGGTAGTTACTATTGTTTGGTAAGGAGGGTTTTGGTAAGGAGGGTTCCTCATATAGAATTTAGTTTGGTAAGGAGGGTTCCTCACATAGAATTTATCGAGCACCCCTGAATTTGTGATTATGCTACAAAAGTAAGACATCCAGCTGGCTGTAAAAAGATGATATCCTCAGGGGAAAGTGGATGGGGATGGTTTCGTTCTTTATTGATTATATTGTTGTGCCTCCTTGCTGCTTATATGATCGTTGGAATTATCTACCGGCATTTCTTCTTAAATGTCCACATAATAGATGTGATCCCGAACTTGGAATTTTGGCCGAGGTTACCTCACCAAATTTAGAGTCCAATAGTGTCTTTGGTAAGGAGATATAGAGGACCCTCTAAAGGTTATCGGAGCTCCTATTCCCCTGTCTATTTTGAAGAATGAAAATAATTTTTGGTGTTCTTTCTAAAACTATTATCCGATATTTCCCCCGGTGTTTCTCAGAGCCCTAACTTGCTGATCAGAGTATATTTTGAGGACCTTTTTGAAGCCACTGCGCCGCTAAGCCACTGACAGATGTAGAGGAGGAGTATCACATTATACGCATTATATAGGCTATGAAATTCTTTGATAGTTGATGTGTTTTCTGAGTTTTTGAAATGGTTTGCAGAGATATAAGGTCATTGTCATGGGATCTATAATCAGGTTGTCTATGTTGTATTGTGGAGAGAACCTTTGTTTTTTGCTGGTTAATGGTACGCTTGTTTTATGATTTTCCAAATGTTCGTGTTTACTTCAATATAGGTTTTGTTTGAGAGGTTACGAAAGCTCTTATTTGTTTTCTTTCACAGTGGATTTGAATGCAAGGTGTTGTATTTGAAGTTGTGTGCATAACGGCATAAGTCAAGATGTGAAGTTTCAGTTATTCTTGTAATATGTACATTTCTGGTTTCTGATTTTTACTAATCGTTTCTCCTAAATTTTTTGGGTGCTTCTCTGCTTTCTGTGTATTTTTATGCATCCATCTCTGTTCTGTGTCTTTGTTTATGTCTATATTTCAGCGTCTATATCTACTCACGCTAATCTTAGGAGGATTTCTCCTTTTCTTTTGTTTACTGCTGTCTGGCCATGAAGTCAGATAGACATATTTTGGTAGTTACTATTGTTTGGTAAGGAGGGTTTTGGTAATGAGGGTTCCTCATATAGAATTTAGTTTGGTAAGGAGGGTTCCTCATATAGAATTTATCGAGCACCCCTGAATGTGTGATTATGCTACAACAGTAAGACATCCAGCTGGCTGTGCAAAGGTGATATCCTCAGGGGCAAGTGGATGGGGATGGTTTGGTTCTTTATTGATTATATTGTTGTGCCTCTTTGCTGCTTATATGATCGTTGGAATTATCTACCGATATTTCTTCTTAAATGTCCACAGAATAGATGTAATCCCGAACTTAAAATTTTGGCCAAGTTTACCTCACCAAATTTAGAGTCCAGTAGTGTCTTTGATAAGGAGATATGGAGGACCCTCCGAAGGTTATCGGAGCTCCCATTCCCCTGTCTATTTTGAAGAATGAAAATAATTTTTGTTCTTTCTAAAACTATTATCCGATATTTCCCCCGGTGTTTCTCAGAGCCCTAACTTGCTGATCAGAGTATATCTTAGGTTGCTACTTGAACACTGTAAATTGAGTGTTTGTATATTATACGAAATGCCTCAGATTACTATTTAATGCTAAGTTGTTATACCATATAATTCTAATTTGTTATACCATATTACTGTAACTGAGCTTTTTTATGTAGTTGGTGCTACCGCCCTGCTTCCTTCTCCCTGCTTCCTTCTCATTCGGCAAATTTTGATACCGCCTACTCTAGGTATGGAAATGGTTAACGGTGACCGGTCATTCATGCGTTTCAATTTACTCCTTGTACTTGCTTTTTCCAATCAATTCTTCAAAGCGATTGACCTTCTACGCTGGTAGTAGTGGAATTTCAATTATAGGGGTCATTGGTCACTTTCGATCCTTCCTCTACTATTTAATGTCTTTGATCTAATCTCCATTATCATGCTTCTCTGTGTTGTTCTGTTTGGTTGTTTTCTCCTCCTTACGCCTCTATGACCACCCTTTTTTCCCGCACTTGTTATTTTCTTGTGTTAAGCATAATTTTAAGTTACTTTTGTACCATAGTTTCTTTGCAATAGTTTCAGCTTTCTAATATATAGTTCAGCTTTCTAATAAAAATATATACTCTATTGTTTTTTATTCTAGCTATTGCTACTGATCGGTTGGGCCAATATAGTTGCAATATGTTGTATAACCTTTCAATTTGTTTCATATGTCATTCATCATTCATATCTTCAAACTTCTTAAACTGTTGGGTATACTACAGTTTGGTTTCATCGCTGACATTCCAAGTGAAATAGAACATCTTACTCAATTTACGTACTTATCAGTTCAAAGTCATCGCAATGTCTTATTTGGAGAATAGTTTTAACACTTCAGGAATATGTATTTAACAGTATGTTTTGTATAACCTTTCAATTTATATTGCGTCTTACACTATTCATACGATTGAGATATGAAATTCATAGGTAAATGACAGTCCCAGAGGTTATTACTAATCATCACATAGCTAAACTTCAATATCGATTGTCAAATATTTATAACAATTATCATTCTAATTTGTTATCCAGCTCAATGCGCATCGCGCGGTGACTCCTCACTAGTGATAGGGATTTAGTTAGTAAATGGTTGTCTAGCCACTTTAGTTTAACTCTTAGGGGGTGGAGGACTAGAATTGGAAACACAATCATTGACTTTCTTATCCACTTTTGGTCTAGATTCACAAGGTCCAACATTTCGCTTGGCCTCTATCCTTGTATATTGTACAATTAATTTTTCTTTTGAGATGGTAAGGGGAGCAAATTAAAATCCCACCCATTATCACGAGTGTTTTTTTTTGAGTAGGTCTCCTGACAGGTGGTCTGTCAATAATTTTATGAACAGACCATTGTGTTTTTTCACTTATATATTGCATTTGCTAAATTACATACTAAATTTAAAAATGTATTTTTATATTATATATTTTTATTTTCACATTGAAATACACAATATTACTTGTTTTAACTTTTAAAATACAATATATAAATTTTATAAAAATTACAACATTTAACGTAAAAACCACCGTGGACTTTCTCAACACTTGGGAAATAACATGCTTGCTAATTGAAAACACAGAATCTATAAACACGAAAACACGCAGTGACCGACAGTTGGCTATTAGCATTAGATTTAATAGCATTTCATAAAAAAATGCCGCGGTTGCTAACTGAAAACACGAAACCTGTAAAAACACGCCTAGGCGACACAATGACTACCATGGTTAACTCTGTTTTGTGACACGGACTGTGCAGGGTTTGCATACTCATCAGCATCAGAGAGCATCATGGAGCTGCAAACCTTGGAGGAATTCTTGACATGTGACCTAACAAATCCAATCAGAAAGTACACCAATGGATTGGATAGGGTACCCCTTGATAGCAAGGGCACTAGGTACTTCACCAGTGCCAACTTGGGGAGCTGCAGAAATGGACTAAAGGTTCCAGTCAATGTGCAGCACAGAGGGAGTACTGATGCACCAGCTGATGAACAGCCCTTCGCAAGGGATCCTGCCCTAGGGGCAGAGCCCCATGCAAGTCCTTCTGACGCCCCTTCGCAAGGGATCACTACCCTTTCTTTTGCACTCTTAGTTGGTCTCATGTTCTTCTCTATGGGGATATAGCTAGAAGCCACAGTATTCTACTATACCAGAATTGTAACAAACGTTATTTTGTATTGAAACACTGTATGAGAACACCTTATGATCTTGGGTCCCGAAATCTGTACTCTTTTCGGATGCTTTTTGCTCAGTTGGCAGCAAATGAAATGTTGTAATAGGTACACAAACCTCTCTACTTTTGTGCTACATCATAATGAAAAGAAATGATGGTTTGCAGGTTAGCCTCGATTACCCTTCTCTCGACCTGATCCTGAATCTAGGTATGGGTTATCAACTCCATTCTCTTCTTGATTTCATTGCCTGGGACTGAACAAACCGGAGATGATAGTTTGATCCAACAAAATACGCGTTCCATTCCTGCACGGCGACAATATTAGATGCATATTAACACCAACCTCGCATAGAAAAAGACCTTGAAAGAAAAGGACATTAATTACCTTAGGGGTTCTGAGTCTGTGACCAAATTTTCTGTATCTATCTTTACATTCGGCTATAAGCTGCTCTGCAATCTCACTATCAGAGAGCAGACAAGTTGGAAGCGTTGAAAAAGGCTCCGTAGATGGTTGTGCTGGTGCAGCTTTTGGAGTCGCGGTATTGTTTATAGAAGAACTCTCATATGCAACAGGCTGAAAAGTCGCAGTATTCCTCAAAAACCAAGCAATGGATCTCAATAGCTATACATGGAAGTTGAAAATGCGCTGAAGAAAAGGATTGCTTACGTTTATAGCTAGAGTCAGCTCACAATCAGCATCATCGTCCACCTGAACAAGTTAAAACTAGAATGGTTAGCTGGATCATCAGAATTTTAAAGGAAGAACCGAAGAAGCCTAACTCATATTGTGCACCATACGACACAGTGGAAAAGAACAAACCAATTCACGCACAAAAGGCTACTCAAAACCAGCAATTTTATGAGATGGAGCAAACATGCCTTCGAATTCCAATCCTATATTGTGAAACCAGATAGCATTACAGGCATCTGGTCAATATTATGACTCGGATACATTAATTAGTCTAACCACGATTGGCTTTGTCAACCTTCTGATTTCTGGACACTCATATGACTTCTGTCTATATCCCGTGATTGCATAAGGGGCCAAATGGCAGCAACACAAAAAAATGAAGATTCTGCCTTACAAAGGCTCTATTAACAGCTATTGAAAACCCAAACAATGGATCTAAATAACTAAATACTGACGGATCAAATGCAAACCGACTGCGGAAGAAAAGGATCACTTACGTTCACAAACTTGGCAGTTTTCCGAGGTGTTCTTTCTTCCCAAAGCTTCCTTTCTACAGCACGGCAATCATGGAAACAATCCTAATTCATGCACAAAAGGGTACTCAATATCAGCCACACCACTACCAAGTACCAACAACCTCAAAAACCGAACCTCTCCACCAATTCTATGAGATAGCACAAATAGGCCTTCTAATTCCCACCCCATTTCATTAAACGAGATAGTATTATAGGCTTCTGGCCTATAATTAACTTAAATACACTAGTCTAATCACGATCGGCTGTTTCAAACGTCCATTTTCCAGGACAACTATTACAAATCACAGTATACTCTGATCGAAAAAGGGACCAAAACACAGTAAAATATGCATATTCCATTCATTCTGATCAATAGCAAACCGGCAAGTCCACCATTCTTCAAACACATTAACATCTCCTACAGTTAAAACGCAGAAACTATGATAAGGGTTTCAATCGATTAACAATGCTCTTGCTAAGAATGCTTAATTAGGCTTACAGACAAAGTGATTAGCATATGACATTACAGAGGAATCGTAAGTGTAAGTAACTTACATTCTTAATTCCGGTAGGCGCCAAATCTTGATGTTTCGGATCATCACCTGTTGGAATCAGAAGCCTGAGTAAATAAACCGATTTGAAAAGGAAATCTAATGGAAGAACCCAAATTAGAAACCAGTTCTCACAGATTTCCATTTCAAGAACCTATACCAAATGGCGGGAAGTTCAAAGTTTGAAAAAGCAATTCCACAAACAAGATTCATTCGTTCGCCGAACCGCGTAATAAAAGAAACCGAATTGCAATCACAATTTTTACTGACCTTGTATTCCCGGTTTCTCTAGAAACGAGTTCAGAATCTTGGCGTCTAAATTCGACAAAGAAATTAGCACCTGGTTTATTTTGTTCTCTAGGACTGCATGATTACTTCTAACTGAATCGCCCACTTCTCTGATTTTCATCTCCAAGTCCTTTATCTTATCTCCGTCGGCCATTTCTCGGCGGTGGCGGTGCTCGGTTGCCGTTAATTGAACTTCCGTCAAAAGGTACAGTCCGTGCAGCATCAGGTACAATCCGTATACATATAAATTTTATAAGAATCTAGTTAACTCTAATGAGTCCGTCTCTTGGAAGACGGTATTTCCATAAGTCATAGAAAAATCAAAATTTAAAGGGTAAATTAAAAGAAATGAAGATAAAATTTTCGGGTTGTATGAACCGGGTTATAAAATTTATAACTATTACACGTTGCATAATAAAACTTTATTATTGCAACAAAGACCTTTTACCTTTTATTATTATTATTAAACTCCGTCTTTCCATAAACCTATGGAAAGACCGTCTTTCTCAAAACTTTGCCTAAGATGAATCAAACAATATCTCACATTATATTTTTATAATAAATATATTAATTTATGTTTAGGGTCAAAGTTTATCAACTTTGAATTGGAAAAAGCAAATAGGTTAAAACTAGTATAACGGAAGGAGTAGTAGTATACACATATATATATTTTTTAAAAATAATGTTCTTATACCTTCTCAAACAAAATGACATTAAGCATATCAAAACTGCATTATAAAATTTACAAAAAAAATAGTAAGCAAAATTATATTGCAATACATGTCCCACTCATTCAATCTATTCAGATAAATAAATAATAATAGGTAGAAGTCATAGTGCATTATTTTGTCAAACCAATTATATTATTAGTGGCATATTATAAGTTTGGAGGAACTATCATGTACTCCATTCGATTGTGAAACAACTTTCCACTTTCTTTATTAGATTTTATTATAATTAAAATTTTATTTATTTATATTTACAATAAAAAATATCTTAATTATTTTCACACATCAATTATATACTCCCTTTGATCACTAAAAATGACACCCTTTTGTTTTTTTATTTGGTTCACTAAAAATGATACATTCCCTATTTTATAAAGTTTAAATTATTTTTATCACTCATTTTACTTTTTAATTCTCCCAATTCAATTTGATCCACTCATTTCACAAAAAAATTATATCAAATTAAAAGGAGTTATTATTAATGGACCAGAAATAATACGACTTTTCGTTATCTTAGACATTTATACCTCGTTAATATGTGCGTAATTATGTCGTGTGAAGATCATTTACAATGGGAGGGAGTATGCGTTTCTTTTCCTGACTAATAATATGTCTTCCAATTTAATGTTTTCGAAAAATATATTGGTCTTCCAATTTAATATTCTTTCATCTTGTGAAACCATGTTTTTCACATCGTAAGTGTTAGGGTTCATGAATGTAAACTTCGTGGTTTTTGAGGCACCACGCGTCTGCATGAAATAGCTCATTGACTGTGGAGTTTGGAATTATGGAAGAGCGAGAATTGAATATGTTTTGGTTTATCCTTTCTTTGATTATGCACTCCTTCAATTTCATATGTTCTGGTTTATCTTTTCTTTGATAATGCAGTCCTTCAATTTCATATGTTCTTCACCTTTACTTTTCAATGTTCTTTTCTAGAGAGTTTATCATAATGTTCTCCGACTAGTGGGGGTGAAAACACTTCAACTATGCGTACCTTCCACGATCTAATTCTTTTTTTGCTTGAATGGCGAGATTATCTGAGCTATGTCTCGATGAGTATTAAGGAATTGAAATATTATTTCCATATTACTTGTAATTGTAATTAGATTACAATTCCTTTTCTGGTTGGGTTTAGGTCTTCTGTATTTTATATAATGTAACCCAGAACATGAATAAAGAGTGAAAATCATTACCCGTAAATTTCTTCAGTTTTGTAGTAACCTTATATATTGTAACCCTCATCATTGATGAGATGTGTCATTGATGCAATATCAATGCACCATAATAAAGTCTTTTATATTTTACCGTGGTATCAGAGCAGGTTCGATCTGAACCTCTTATTTTTAGTTGTATCTGCACTGCCGCCGCCGACTTGATCCACACCGCCACCACCGGAGGAGTCTAGCGCCGTCGCCATTCCGTTTTGTTATCCACATG
>JAULKL010299348.1:0-18032 GCA_032355745.1 Rubia rechingeri
GGGCACGCCCATGCGCACCGCCGTCGCCCGAATGCTGCCCTCATCCGTCGCCCAGCCCGTGCGCGTCGGCGTGTTGATCACAAACTGCATCTCGCCATTCATGATCATGTCCAGCACGTTTGGCCGCGCGCCCTCGGCGATCTTCTTCAGTGGCGTCGTCTTGATCGACTGCCGCGCCAGATACGCCGCCGTGCCTTCGGATGTGTACACACCGAAGCCCATCGAAACGAGTGTTCGCGCCGCCTCGATGATGTAAGGCTTGTCGCTGTCGCGCACCGAGATGAACACATTGCCTTCCAGCGGCATCACCGTGCCCGATCCCATCTCCGCCTTGGCAAGCGCGATCGGCAGCGCCGGATCAAGACCCATCACCTCGCCCGTCGAGCGCATCTCCGGACCAAGCACAAAGTCTACACCCGGGAACTTTTCAAACGGGAAGACCGGCGCCTTTACCGAGTAATACCCCGTGTCAGGTTTCTCCTGCGCGCCCAGCCCCGCAAGAGTCGCGCCCATCATCACCTGCGCCGCCATGAAGGGCCACGCCTCACCCTTCGCCTTGCTCACGAATGGCGCCGTGCGCGATGCTCGAGGATTCACCTCGATGATGTACAGCTCATCACCCTTGACCGCGAGCTGCACATTCATCAGCCCGTTGACGCGCAGCGCCCGAGCAAGCCGGCGCGAGACATCGCGAATCTTGGCATCCATCGCCGCCGTCAACGACCGCGGCGGAATCGTGCAGGAGGAATCACCCGAATGCACACCCGCCTGCTGAATGTGCTCCATCAGGCCGCACACGATCGCCTGTCGATCCGCCGGCTGTTCATCCGCAACCGGATCAAAATCCGCGACGACATCGACATCGACCTCGATCGCTTCATCCAAAAACTTGTCGATCAGCACCGGCGCATCGGCAAGATCTGAGACATCCACGGCCTTCGCCATGTATCCCCGCATCGCCTGCTCATCCGGACAGATCTCCATGCCGCGCCCGCCCAGCACATAGCTCGGCCGCACCAGCACCGGATACCCGATCCGCTGCGCAATCGTCACCGCCTCTTCCAGCGCATATGCAATGCCGCTCGCCGGCTGCTTCAGATCCAGTCGCTCCAGCAAAGCCTTGAAGCGCTCCCGATCCTCAGCCAGATCGATCGAATCCAGCGATGTCCCGATGATCGGCGCGCCCGCGGCATCAAGCCCGTGCGCCAGATTCAAAGGCGTCTGCCCGCCGAACTGCACGATCGCGCCAAGCACGCGCTGGGCCGCCGCAGCGCCGTCAGCAGTCGGCCCGTTCAGCCGCTCGATCACATTCAGCACATCCTCAAGCGTCAGCGGCTCGAAGAAGAGCAGATCCGATGTGTCGTAATCCGTCGACACTGTCTCCGGATTCGAGTTGATCATGACGGACTCAAAGCCCATCTCCCGCGCCGCAAACGCCGCATGCACGCAGCAGTAGTCAAACTCGATGCCCTGCCCGATGCGATTCGGCCCGCCGCCGATGATCACAACCTTCTTTTCATCCGTGATGCGAATCTCATCATCCACGACGCCGCCCGACTGCCCGACCTGCTCCACCGGCGTCTCATACGTCGAGTAGTAGTAGGGGGTCGCCGCCTCAAACTCCGCGGCGCACGTGTCAACAAGCTTGTACACCGGCTTGATGCCCAGCGACTCCCGATGCCGTCGCATCTTCAGGATCGAATCGCTCGTGATCTCGCCCAGATACAGATTCGCCAATTGCGGATCACTGAATCCAAGGCGCTTCGCCTCAAACAGCGTTTCCCGCGGCGCCTCCTCCAGGCTCGCGTAGGCGCACAACTCATCTTCAAAGTCAACGATCTGCTTCATTTCCCGCAGGAAGAAGCGATCGATCCTCGTCAGCTCGTTCACCTGATCAACAGTCCAGCCCATCTTGAAGGCGTAGCGCACGTAATACAGCCGCCCCTGCGCCGGCACCGACAGCTTGCGCTTCAGCTTCTCATCCGCAATCGGCCACGCGGATGCATCCTCCAGCGTCCCGCGCCGAGCCTGCAGCCACAGATCCTCCCGATCAAGCCCCAGCCCGAAGCGCTTCACTTCCATCGAGCGGATCGCCTTCTGCAGGCTCTCCTTGAACGTGCGCCCGATCGCCATCGCTTCGCCGACGCTCTTCATCTGCGTCGTCAGCGTCTCATCCGCCTCCGGGAACTTTTCAAACGTCCAGCGCGGGAACTTCGTCACCACGTAATCAATCGTCGGCTCAAAGCATGCGCTCGTCGTCCCCGTGATGTCGTTACGCAGCTCATCCAGCGTGAATCCGACTGCAAGCTTCGCCGCGATCTTCGCGATCGGAAAACCCGTCGCCTTTGAAGCAAGCGCCGAGCTGCGCGACACGCGCGGATTCATCTCAACAACGACAAACTCGCCATCTTCCGGATTGACGGCAAACTGCACATTGCTGCCGCCCGTCTCCACGCCGACGGCTCGCATGATCGCAAACGCTGCATCCCGCAGACGCTGATATTCCTTGTCAGTCAGCGTCATGATGGGCGCCACGGTGATCGAGTCGCCCGTATGCACACCCATCGCGTCGATATTCTCGATGCCGCACACGACCACGCAGTTGTCATGCTTGTCGCGCACGACCTCCAGCTCATACTCCTTCCAGCCAAGGAGCGACTGATCGATCTGCACGCTGTGAATCATCGAAGCGCGCAAGCCGCGTGACACGATGTCCTCAAACTCCTGCAGGTTGTAAGCGACGCCGCCACCCGAGCCGCCCAGCGTAAAGGCGGGGCGAATGATCGCCGGCAGCCCAAGCTCATCCAGCGCATCCATCGCCTCGACGACCGACTTCACCACGCGCGAGCGCGGCGTCTGCAGCCCGATCGATTCACAGATCCGGTTGAACTCCTGCCTGTCCTCGGCGCGATGAATCACTTCCCGCGTTGCGCCGATCATCTTCACATTCAGCCGATCAAGCTCGCCCGAATCCCACAGATGACACGCGCAGTTCAGCGCCGTCTGCCCGCCAAGCGTCGGCAGCAGCGCATCAATCGGATGCCCGCTCGCCGCCTCCTGCTCGATGATCTTTCGAACGCTCTCCGGCGTGATCGGCTCGATGTACGTCCGATCGCTGAACCCGGGATCAGTCATGATCGTCGCCGGGTTGCTGTTCACCAGCACGACGCGCAGACCCTCAGCGCGCAAAGACTTGCACGCCTGCACACCCGAGTAATCAAATTCACAGCCCTGACCGATCACGATCGGCCCCGATCCGATGATCAGGATGGTGCGAATGTCATCTCGACGAGGCATCAGGCCGTCCGCGGCAGGCAAGGACGCAGGAGCGCAAACGCCCAGAGAGTAGGAACCACCGCGCCTGCGGGCAATGCACACACTTCACTTCCATGAACATTCGCTCGCTCTTCTAGTGGCCGCTAACCTGTCCCCGTGTCATGGACGACCACCATCCTGCTCGCCGCCGCCCTCTGGCTGCTCTGGGTCGCCTTCGCCGCGATCGTCCGAAGCCAGAACATCCGTGCGGAGGATCCCGAAGATCTTCGCGTCGGCCTGGCCATGATCTTCATCAAGGTCTACGCGCGACTCTTCCATCGCCTTCGCGTCACCGGCGCCGGGCACATCCCGAAGACGCGCGACCCGGGTCCCCTGATCGTGGTCTCCAACCACACCGCCGGCATCGATCCCATCCTCATTCAGTCCGTCTGCCCATTTGAGGTGCGCTGGATGATGGCCGAGGACATGCGCGCCCCGCAGGCCGAGCCAATCTGGAAATGGCTCCGCATCATTTTCGTCGATCGCCTCGGCCGCCGAACGGAGCGCTCCGACGGCGCCATCCGCGAGGCCATCCGCTGGGCTCGTGATGGAAACGTCCTCGGTGTCTTCCCCGAAGGCTTCATCGAACGCCCCGCCGAATCAGTCCTGCCCTTCCAGCCCGGCATCGCGCTCCTGGCCGCCCGATCCAAAGCCCGCGTCCTGCCCGTCATCGTCCGGGGCACGCCCCGCGTCGATCTCGCATTCCAGAGCCTCTTCATCCGAGGCCGTTGCCATCTCGAGTTCCTGCCCATCATCGAGCCCGAGGAGGTCAAAGCCATGGGACGCGACTTCGCGCAGAAGTTGCGCTCCCGATACCTCCAGGCCACCGGCTGGCCCGCCAACGAAGCCACGCCCACGCTTGAGAACGGCGTGTGGCTCTTCCCCGATGGCCGTGAAGTGACCGAACTTCGCACCGACTGACGCTCACGACAAAACGACTCGACGAATTATGGGCCCGCGCCCAAAGTCGCGCGCTTCATTCGCCGACCACTCTTTCGCGCCGAAGCGCATCCAACGTCCGGCCGCGTTACGCAGATACGCTGAATTCCTTCGCGTCTGCGAGCGCGGATATGCAGGTCGGCTCTCAGACAAGCCGATTCTCATGCTGGAAATGGTGGATGTCTCGGCAGGAAGGAGCCTTGCCGTGGCGAACACTCGGAATCAGGCGGAACAGGCAGTCATCGAATCACGACGCCTCTTCCAGCGCCATCTCTCCGCATGGGCGATGGATTGCCTCTCGCTGAAACAGCGAGGACTGGATCGACCGAGCGCTCGCGCGGGAGCCTTCTTCCCCCAGCCGGCCTTCCGTCGCGCCGCGTAAGCGCGACGGGCCGAAGCCGATCAAATCCCGCCCTGACGAAGAAGTGAGTGCGACTGCGCTCGGGCCGCGCGCCCGCAGCCAGCGCGACTGTCGGTTGGAGAGCATCAGATGAGCGGCATCACATCAGGCGTAGGCATCTTTTCAGGCATCGATTCAGCGTCGCTGATCTCTCAGCTGCTCTCCATCGAGTCACGCCCCAAGATCGCCGCCCAGCAGCGCCTGCTCCAGCTCCAGACGCAGCAGGGCGCCTCCCTCGATATCAACTCATCCATCCTCTCGCTCAAGACCGCCGCGGCCGCCTTCCGCGTCAATCGCGTCTTCGAAGGCGCCACCGCCAACAGCTCCAACTCCGAAATCCTCTCAGCCTCCGCCAGCGCCGGCGCCACCGAGGGCACCTTCAAGTTCACCGTCGATCGCCTCGTCTCCACCCACCAGTCAATCTCCCGAGGCTTCTCCGACCAGAACACCTCCGCCGTCGGCGCCGAGAGCTTCTCCTTCGAACTCGGAGGCGGCGCCGTCACCTCCGAAACCCTGCTCTCCGAACTCAACAACGGCCTCGGCATCGAGCGCGGCAAGTTCCGCATCACAGACTCCGCCGGAGGCACGGCCGTCATCGATCTCTCTCGAGCCGTCACAGTCGATGACTTCCTCGAAGCCGTCAACGGCGCATCAGGCGTCGATGTCACAGCCTCCGTCGATGGCTACGGCCTCAAAATCACCGACAACAACGCCGGCGCGCTCACCGTCTCCGACGTCTTCGGATCGACCACAGCCACCAGCCTCAACCTCGCAGGCTCCGGCGTCGAAGTCTCCAGCGGCCAGCTCTTCGGCCTCAACGGCTTCACGCCGCTCTCTTCGTTGAACGACGGCAACGGCGTCGCGTTCGGCCCCGGCGGCGTCGCGCCTCCCGCAGACTTCCGCATCACCGATCGCAACGGCGGCGTCCACGACATCATCCTTGGCGACAAAGAACTCGCCGACGGCACAGTCGTCTTCAAGGCCGTGTCCAACGTGCAGGATGTCATCGACCGTGTCGAGGAAATCACCGGCGGCGACGTGACACTTGAAATCAATGCCCAGGGCGATGGCCTCACGCTCGTCGACAACACCGGCGGGCTCGGCAACCTCATCGTCCGTCCCACCGCCACCAATCGATCGACGGCTGCCGACCTGGGAATCGAAACAGATGCGATCGGCGTCCTGGGTAACGTCACCGGCTCGCGCCTTCTAGCAGGCATCAACTCCGTCCTCGGCTCCTCCCTCAATGGCGGCGCCGGTGTGGACGCGGGCGATTTTGTCATCACCGGCCGCGATGGCACACTCTTCAACGTCAACTTCGCCGCAGACTCAGACCTCAACGAAATCATCAACGCCATCAACGACGCCAGCGATCTCGCCGGCGCCAACGTCACCGCATCCATCAATCGCGCAGGCAACGGCATTCAGCTGAGCGACTCCACCGCCGCCGGCTCGATCGTCAGCAACTTCATCGTGCAGGATGCCGTCGGCACGGCCGCCGCCGATCTCAAGATCGAAACCGATGTCGCAGGCGTCGCCGAAAGCGATCTGCAATCCGGCAACCTTCAGATCCAGTACATATCCAACGCCACGCTCCTCGCCGATCTCAATCTCGGCGAAGGCATCGGCACGGGCACCATCCGCTTCACCGACGCCAGCGGCGACATCGCCACGCTCGATGTCAACTCCGGCATCGTCACCGTCGACGATCTCGTCCGCCGCATCAATGGCCTTGCCAATGACGTCACCGCGCGCATCAACGACACCGGCGACGGCATCCTCATCGAAGCCGATCCCGCCGATCCCGGCGCCAATGCCATCAAGGTCGAAGATGTCTCCGGCGGAGTCGCAAAGAACCTCGGCATCCTCGGTGAAGCCGAAGATCCCCTCACAAGCAACACCATCGATGGCTCCTTCGAGCGCACCGTCGAGTTTGAATCAACGGACACGCTGGCCGACATCGCCGAGAAGATCAACAAAGCCGGCGTCGGCGTGGACGCCACCATCCTCAATGCAGGCTCCGGTCCCACGCCCTTCAAACTCAGCTTCACATCCGAAACCAGCGGCCGCATCGGCAGGTTCATCATCGACACCGGCGGCTTCGATCTCGGCCTCAACACCCTTAGCGAGGGCGATGACTCACTCGCCTTCTACGGCGCCGAAGATCCCGCCAAGGCCGTCCTCGTCACAAGCTCGACAAACACCCTCGACAATCTCATCAATGGCGTAACCATCAATCTCTCAGGCACGAGCGATGAAGTCATCGATGTCAGCGTCCAACGCGATATCGCCGGCATCGAAACAACCATCGATGGTTTCGTCACCTCATTCAATGCGGTCCTCGATCGCATCGACTTCCACGGCCGCTTCGATGCCGACACCGAAACCCGAGGTGTCCTCCTCGGTGATTCCACCATCTCCGGCATCCGACGCCGTCTCATCACCGCAGTCCAGGGAACAGCGACAAACATCGACACCGGCGATTTCGATCGACTCTTCCAGGTCGGCGTCAAGATCGGCGATGGCGGCAAGCTCGAGTTCGATCGCGATCAGTTCCGCAGCGCGTACGAGCAGGATCCCGCAGGCGTCGCCGAACTCTTCGCCGCCTTCGAACAGGAAGCCGCCGAAGACACAGTGGTCGTCGCCGATGAAGACGGCAACCCGCTCGTCACCACGCCCAACAACGAAGTCAATCTCATCACGCTCGGCATTGCCGAGGTCATCAACGATCTTGCTGACGGAGTCACCGACTCCATCGACGGCGTCCTCATTCGCCGCAAGGAGCTGCTTGATACACAGATCCAGCTTCAGGAGGATCGCATCGAACCGTTTGATGCGCTCCTGGCGATCAAACGCACACGCCTCGAAGCGCAGTTCGTCGGACTCGAACGCGCCCTCGCCGGACTGCAGACGCAGCAGGCGTCACTCGGCTCCCTCTCCTCAATCTCATCCCCGCTCGGATAACTGCATGAAGGACGTTTGTAATCCGAACGAACGCTGAAGTTCCGCATGCCGACATCCGATATCTGGGGCCATATGACAGACGTGAAGACCAACGCATACCTGCAGAGCAAAGTGATGTCCGCCTCACCGGCGGAGTTGCGACTCCTGCTCATCGAAGGCGCCGTCAAGTTCGCAAGACAGGGCCGCGAAGGCCTTGCGAATAAGAACTACGAGCAGGTCTACAACGGACTGTCGCAGGCCAAGAGCATCATCCTCGAGCTCATCAACGGCATGCGCCCCGAGATCGATCCCGAACTCTGCAATCGCCTCTCCGGTCTCTACACCTACATGTACCGACGCCTCCTCGACGCCAGCCTCGAGAAGGATCCCGAGATTGTCGACGAGGTCATCTCCCTCCTCGAATACGATCGCGAGACGTGGATCATGCTCATGGATCGCATCGCCGAAGAGGGCGGCGCCAAGGCCACGCTCACCCCCGCTGAGCCCGTCGCCGCAGGACAGGACGCCCCGCGCCAGTCCATCAGCCTCGAGGGCTGAAGCGCCCGCCGAACCCCCAGAACCGGCGCCACACCAACATCAGCGTCCGAAAATCAGCGATCCGCGTCGAACCGATGGAGCCGCATTCGGTCCGAGGCCGATGAATCCATAGCCATGGATCCCATCAGCACCTCCATCGCGTCATCCGTCGCCGGCGCCAAGCAGTCCGAACACTCGCAGACCCGCGAGTCAAAGGCCGCCGAAAAGCCATCCAAGCGCTTCCGCCAACTCCTCGACAATCTCGAACTCACCGTCGAAGAGACCGAACAGGCCGACGCCGTGCGCAGCGCCAAAGGCAACGTCGACGAAGAGTCACACGAGGATCGACAGGAGCAGGGCTACTACGACGCCCAGGGACTCTTCCGTCCCGAGGATCCCGGCTCACTTGATCTCAACGGCTGATCACCCAAGCGCCCGCTCGGATCAACACAAATGCGAGTCGAACGATCCGGCATTGCGACAGACTTGCGCGCGTCAACATCAGATCCCCTGGTAGGGGAGATACAGCCGAGCGCATGTGTCGTACGCTTGTTCCATGGCGCAAGGCGAAACGCATGACGGCCCCAAGCCGAAGCGATCGCATCAAAAGCAGGGCGCGAGCCTCAAGAGCGCAGTGCTTCTGCGAGAGCAGTCTCAACTGCTTCTCCGAGATGCAGTCGATTACGCCGAGTCACTGAAGCGATCTCGAAACATGCTGACGACGATCCTCCTCGCCGCCGTTGGGTTGGGATCATTCAAGATCGACTTGTATGGCGCGCCTGATGAACAGCTCCGCGTGGCACAGTGGGGGCTTTGGTCAGTTCGAGTGTTGGTGACTGGAGCTTCAGTGTGCCTCGTCATAGGGATGTACTGGTTGTACACCGAGCGTCCCATGATCTGGAAGCGCGCTTCTCGGCGAGAGCATGACCAGGTGCCGGAGCCCACGAGTTTTCAACGCGGAAAGAGCACCGCAGCGCTCGCGATCCTTGATCTCAAACAGCAGGCTCGAAAGAAGCTTGAACAAGCCCCTCCCGCGGTCGTCGCACAGGGTGACGCAAGGATGCTTGCGATGGCCTACCACAGGCTTATGCGAGGCAACCGCCGGGTTCGTTACCGCATCGAGATCGGTAAGAGGTGGGTCTTCTTCGCCCTTTTAATGGTCATCGCGGCTTTGATCACATATACTTTCTCACTAACCGGAGTTGATTCCTCATATGAGCCAGGAACAAGTTCACAACCCGAAGTCAGAGTCTCATCGAGAGCAGCGACAATCGGCTGCGGAGATTTTGGTCGAAGTGGACCAGGCGCTGCAGAGCGAGTCGAAGAAGTCCAGTGCCGAACGGCGCGCGCTTGAGAAGAAGCGAAGAAGTTGGCTTGGGCGATTCTTTCCGCGAATTGCAGCGTAAGCCCGATTGGCTTCGTCGCCCAAGCTCTAGGGCGTCGTTTCACACGCCGCATGATCCAGATACCACCGCAGCGCCCCGCCCAATGGCGAAAGATCGCTCGCGATATGCCGTGCGCCCATCCGCGCCCGCGCATCCGCGCCTGAAGCAAGCACCGCAATCATGCGCGACGCGTTGAGAAAAGACTCCGTCAAACGCATCGCCGCGCCTTCATCAGCGTCAACCAGCGTCACAAGCCCGGAGTCCTCCGCGCCATCCTGCGCGCCCGGACCATCCTCCGTCACACTCAGAATCACACAGTCCAACCGATCGTGCCCCTTCTCCCGCCAACTCAGCGCCTCGCGCAACTCACGCTCATACGCGCGATGCGCCTCGTCGCCCGCCTCCGGCATCGGATGCAGATTCGATCGCGGCATGCCCGAATGCTCGCCCAGAATCTCCTCGATCTCATGAAACCGCCGCCGCGCAGCCTCATCATCACCAAGCGCATCGGACACCATCCACACATGCGTCCGCTTCCACGGAAGATCCCGATACTTCGGATCAACCATCAACTGCATGTACAAAGGCGACAGCGAATCATGCCCCGTCAGCGCCAGATGAAAGTCACCAAACGAGCGCGTGCAGTTCAGCGAATGGATGTACACATCCGCGCACATCGCGTCATACACATCCTCAAGCGCCGGACGCACAATCGTCTCACCCGGCAGTCGCGGCGCCACCGGCTCCGGCGAAAGCTCGTAGGGTTTCCCATGCTCTTCGCCTGAACTCATGCCGCGCCCTCAACAAGCTCGCGCTTCGCCCGATGAACCGCCGGATCCCGCCCCGGCATGAACCGAAGCCCGCCCGCAAGAAACGCATCCAGCGCCGCATGCACATCAGCAGGCGTCTTCGCAAGGCGAACCGCCTCCTTCAAAGGCTTGCACGGCCCCAGCCGTTTGCTGAACCACGAGATCCGCCGCTGCACCTGCGCCATCGCATACTTCTGCGTTCGAAACTCCAGCATCAACTCAAAATATCGACGAATCAGCGCTATCTTCTCAGCTTCCGTCGGCTCCTCGGGCACAGACCCAGTCGTTTGCAGGGCCCAGCAGTCACGAAATATCCACGGCGCCGCAAACGAGCCTCGCCCGATCATCACACCCGCGCAACCCGTGCGCTCGATCATCTCAACAGCCTTCTGCGGCGTCGTCACATCGCCATTGCCAATCACCGGAATCGAATCGACCGCCGCAACGACCTCACCTATCCCTTCAATCCGCACGTTGCCCTTGAACCGCTGCTCCGTCGTGCGCCCATGCACCGTCACCATCGCAATGCCGACCTGCTCCAGCGCCCGCGCAAGCTGCGGCGCCACAAGCCGATCATCATCCCAGCCCAGCCGCACCTTCGCCGTCACCGGCGTACGCCCGCCGCTCGCCCGGGCGACAGTCTCGACCAGCGTCGCCGCCATCCGCGTCGTGCCTTCCGGATCGCACAACAGCTTCGAGCCGCCATCCTTCTTCGTGATCTTGTCGACGGGGCAGCCCATGTTGATGTCAATCGTGTCCGCGCCATGATCAATCGCCCACAGCGCCGCCTCGCAAAGGAGCTCCGTCTGACATCCATAGAGCTGCATGCCAAGAGGGGAGTCTTCTTCATTTGTTCGCGCCAGATCCATCGACTGCGCATTGCCTCGCAGCAAACCATGCGGACTCAGCAGATCGGTATACGCCACGCCGACGCCGCCGCACGAGCGCGCAATCATCCGAAACGCCAGATCGCAATAGTTCGCGACCGGCGCCAGCAGCATGTTCGTCGAAAGCTCAAGCGAGCCGATGGTCAGAGGACGCCCAATCATCACCGGCCATGATAGGGAAGCAATCGTGCGCTCCAAGCGCCAGTCACTGCGAACACGAACCCCACTCGCTCAGCAGGATCGCCAGGTCGACCGCCCCCACGCCGCCGCCATTAAGGTCCCCGGGCCCATCCACCTCACCCCAGTAGCTCAGCAGCGCTGCGATATCCGACGCGCCCACCTCGCCATCCCCATCAAGATCCGCGGCACACGAAGCCGGCCCCTCAATGAGCGCATCCGCCTCAAACGCCCCAATGTCCGGCACGGCAAGCCCATCCAGCGCCGATCCCGCATCGACATACGCAACTGCATCCACCCGCCGCGACCCGCCCGCCAGATCCACGGGCAGCGCCTCCATCACATCTCCATCCCAATCCACATCCAGCGCATCAACAGGCAGCAGCGCCGCGCTCCCCGCATCAATGGCGCTCGAACCCACACCCGGCGCAAACTCCGCCGTCAGCGCCGGATCAGCATCCGAATTGCCCAAACCCGGCAAGGCGCCGCCCGACGCTTCGATCACGCAGAACGCCGCTTGAACCGAGGCCTTTTCATCCAGTCGAATCTGATCGACAAATAGCCCTTCACTCGGCGAAGCGCTGTTCCCCCACACAATCGTGTTCTCCAGGCTGATCATCGCCTCGCCCACGCCCATCAGAGCGCCGCCCCCGCCAACTCCAAAGCGATACGCCGCATGGTTGCCCGCAATCGTGCACGAGCTGAATGTCGTCATCGAAGTCCCGCTCGCATACACCGCGCCGCCGCCGCCCGTATTGACACCCGTCGCTTCATTCTCAGCAATCAGACATCCCGTCACCTCGACGATGCTTTCTCCCGAAATGCGAAATGCCCCGCCCGGATCATCATTGCTGTTTCCCCGAATCACACACGACATCATCTGAAACAGCGTGTCATCCCCGGAAAACACGGCGCCGCCACCGCCTTCAATCACACAATGCGCCACGCGCGTCTCACTTCGCGCCGAAACGACGCTCCGCCCGCCATTGCCGATGAACGTGCAATCGCGAATCGCAGCAGTCGCCGTCCCAACATGCAGCGCTTCGCCCCCGTTTGACAGGAAGTCGCAGTCGGTGATTGTCGCATTGCTACCCAGCGAGGCGATCATCACATCCGAGTCATTGCCGATGAACGTCGTCCCCTCGATCGTCAGCTCACTCTCCTGATTCACGATGCAGCTGAACCCCGAAGGATTCAGTGTGCCATTCTCTTTGAAATCACAACTCACGATCGACATGGTCGAAAGATCATCGACGAACATCACGCCGCCGGCGCCGCCGAGATTCTTCTCAAACGTGCAGCCGACAAGCTCCACATCAGCAGTCTGCGCCCGGATCGCGCCGCCCAGCCGCGCCGACCCTTCCTCAACGACACAGTCAATCGCCCGCAGCGATCCCGTGCGCACGCTCACAGCCCCGCCCTCGCCCATGTCATTCACGCGATTGCCGATGAAGACGCACCGCTCCAGATCCACCGCGCCCGCCTGCGCATGAATCGCCCCGCCCTGCGATCCATCCACGCCATTGACCACGAAGCGGCAGTCCCGCGCTGTCACATCACCCAGGAGCGCATGCACCGCGCCGCCATTGCCCGACTGATTCTCCGCAAACGTCGTCTTATGCAGAGACGGATGACCCATGAAGCTGAAGATCGCCCCGCCCAGCGCCGCGCTGCAATTGACGAATACACAATCCTCAATCGTCGGCGAGCTTCCTGCACACAGCGCCCCGCCCGCCGCGCCATCCGGAAAAGCCGCGCCCGCAGCGCTCCCGTTGATCACCGTCACGCCCCGCACGATGGACGCCGCGCCCTCACCCGTCTGAAAAATGAACCCGCGCTCCACGCCCTCACAATCAATCACGCACGTCGCCGGATCCAGAGCCGCAGACTCAATCGTGATCGCCTTCCCCTTGAAATCCACATTCCGATTCCCCGGACCCGCATACGCCGCCGCCGTCAGCACAACGACATCACCGTCCACCGCCGCATCCACACCCGCCTGAATCGTCGCCGCATCACCCGGAACCTTGATCGTCTGCCCAGCCTGCGCGCAGCAGCACACGCACACAGCCATCGCCCACGCGATCATCCGCGCAAGTCCACCATCGGCAATGCCAAACGAAAAAACGCGCCGCACGGCTGCTCCTTCCTTCTCAAAAGAGTAGCCGCGCGACGCGCTCCTGCGATCCCCAAATATCTGCGGTTTTCAGCCCGCCTTCGCCGTCGCCCTCGGGACGATCGCCTCCAGCATGGCGTCCATCCGCGATTCCAGAGCCTTCATGTCCTTCTCAGGCAACTCATACGTCGAAAGCCACAGATCCAGATCATTCAGCTCCCCGCCGTCGCACGGATGATCCGCACGCACTCGCAGATACGCATCGTTGAGATTCGTGATCACCGCCGCAAAGTCCTGCGGCGAATGGTGAATCACAACCCTTCCTTCGAGCTTGTCCCCGGAAGCCATCGTCCAGCTGAACGTATCACCCGGCTTGAGCCCCTCGACACTCCCGCCTTCACCCACGATTCCCTTCGGACCCATCAGGCGCTTCCAAGCCTCTTCGATCGAAAACGTCAGCTTCCGATTCGACTTGATCACAAACCGCTTCGCGTTCGGGAAGCGCTCCAGATAGTGCTTCAGCCCGTATCCCTCAAACTGCCACCCGCGCGTCACGCTGTCATACATCGTGTCCCACGCCGCATCCTTCGTGTACCCGGAGCTGACGATGCGCACGCGCGTCACGCCGCCATCGATCGCCTCCAGGAAAAAGTCATCCAGCATCTTCGTCGGCCCCGCCATCCAGCTCGACTGAAGGTGAGTGGGGGGCTCCCAGATCTCGATCGCCGCCTCGCCCTCCAGCTCCGGGCCCCAGCTGTACCAGATCGAACCGCCCGGCCCAGGCTTCACCTTCGCCTGAATCGGAAACCAGTTCATCAGCCCTTCCTGCGTGCTGATCGCCGCCCACACATCCTCCAGCGGCGCATTCACATCAAACTCACTCACGATCGGATCGCGCATGTCTGAATCGCTCATCTCATTCGCCTTTCCCGGATTCATTGCTGAATCCGATCACTGTCCTGCTTCGCGCGCCTCCCGCGCCGCCTCTTCTTCACTCTTCGTGATCGCCGGATACGAACCAATCACGAACCGATACAACCGCCCGCCCGGCGCACCCTCATCATGATGCGCAGCCGAAAGACGAGCCACCTCATTCGCAAGCGCCTCACTGAATGCATTCAGCGCTTCAGCGCTTGAAAACCGAACCTCAGTCTCCAAAGTCAGCGTCGCCAGCGGCTTGTTCACCGAATCCGCCCGACGCCGAAGAATCCCAACATCACGCAGCACCCGCGCCGCCGACGCAAGCAGATACGCCGAAGAAAACCGATCGCGAAACCGCTCCGGCTCCGCCCCCAGCCCCTCAATCGCCTCCGGGCTGATGATGTACGCGCTCGCCCGAGCCTTGACGATCCGCTCCGTGCAGTTGCCCTTCTTCTTCTCTTCCTGCAGATCGATAAGCCCCGCGGCTTCCATCTCCCGCAAGTGATAGTTCACCTTCTGCCTGGGCAGCTTCATCCGCCGAGCAAGCCCCGCCGCCGAATCCGGCTGCGACACCAGCGCCTCCAGCAGCTCCCGACGCATCGGATTCAGCAGAGAAGCCGCCGAGCTCGCCTCATGCACCACATCCAGATTCGCCGGCATCGCTGACATGCCCGTATTCTGCCTCCGACGACTGGGAATGTCAAGACAAAAAAGATTGTCGGAATGGGCAAATGTCACAAATCCCGCCGAGCCCGCGCCCCGCGCTGCCGCAAACCCTCATTCAGTCAGTTCCGCCGCCCCGCCTCTGAGCCGCATCCTCGCCCACCATCGCCGCCGCCTTCATCCGATGCCCCACGATGTACATCTCTCGCGATTCATCGCGGCTCGCAGATGGCTTGAACCCCTTCACATGCTCAAAACTTCGCTTCGTATCCTTCAATAGCCCCGGATACGCCTCCCCCTCAAACACCTTCATCACAACATGCCCGCCCGGCTTCAGCGATCCGCGGCAAACCTCCAGCACACGCTCACACAGCCGCACGCTCTTGAAGTGATCCCCATGATCACCCGCCGTCTTCGGCGCCATATCGCTCAAAACTGCATCAAACCGCCGCGCCTCATCCCCGCGAATCGCCGCCGCCGCCTCCATCAGCTCAGCAGGCGAAAGCTCAAAAGCATCCCCAATGATCGGCCGCACGTTCTCCTCGAACCCATGCGCCACCCGCTGCAGATCCACCCCCAGCACGACACCCTTGCGGCCAACGGCCCGCTCCGCCACCTGCATCCACGCCCCCGGCGCACACCCAAGATCCAGCACCCGCCAGCCCCTGCGAAGCACACGCTTCTTCTCATTGATCTCCAGCAGCTTGTACGCCGACCGCGCGAGATACCCCTCGGCCTTCGCCTGCTTGAAATACCGATCATGAAGCTGCCGCCCGCGTGCCATGCCCGAGACTCTACCGCCCCGTCGCCCGCCGCATCACCACCGCCGCACCTCGCCCAAAACCCGAAGCAGGGGGGCGCCGCAGCCCCCACCGATTCGCCCGCTTGACCTTCCGCCCCCAGCCACTACGCTTTCCCGCTGGGCATCGCCGCAAGGCCAACAGCCGAAACGCCGATGTCACCCAAAACCCATGGGGCCGTAGCTCAGCTGGGAGAGCGCTTGCATGGCATGCAAGAGGTCGTCGGTTCGATCCCGATCGGCTCCACTTCAATGACCAACGACAAAGGCGCCGCGAATGATGCGGCGCCTCGTCAATTGCGCTGTCGGTCGTGGCGGACCAACACTTGGACATCTGCCGCCCGTTCCACAGTGCATATGTATATGAAATCAGATGATGTCGCGTACATCGGGCCGCCGGCCAACATCTCCAACAGTGTGGCATTGACGATCGTCGCCACCGCGGACGGCCCTTACTCCATCCATAATGTGAACAGTCGAATCTCCTCTTTGCGAACACAGAGAATCGCACAGAATCATGCCATGAACGCTGGAGCTCACCTGCGAACTGTCGCGACCGCCATGTCTTGCAGTCGGCGGGTTCCCTTCACGATGCACGTTCCAAGCACAAAGATCGCGATCACAATAACGCCTGAGCCAACAAGATCTAATGCACTCAACTCGGGACTCGCCGCCGTAAGCACGACAATGGCAGCAATTGGAATTACATGTGTTGTTGCTACAAGAAGGAATCTCCCAGCGCTATCGGGGAAAAGCCCGATCCACGGGAAAGACGACAACAAGGACTCGCCGCGAGAGCCGAGCTTTAGAAGTCGATCGATGTGGATGAAGAGATAAAGCTGGAACACAAGCAAGAGCAGGGGCCCGAAGAGTGTTGCCCATTGCAGAGGGACATGAACACCGGCAATTGTGAGCGAATCGATAGACTCACTCTCCTCACGAGACAGCGTGCCAAGCTTCGCGAGCGCAGGACCAATCTCGAGTTCGCTGACTTCATCCCATCGCTTCCCCGGCCTCTGCCACTCGTCCCTCCGCTACTCGCCACCGCTGGAGATTGACGCCACTCGCCACTGCTAGAGATCGACTCCGCTCGCCACCACAATTTAAGCCGACATCGGGGAGAGGTTGGACGCCGCTCACCACCACCATAGTTGTTGAAGTCACTTTCCATATCTGGAGATCGATGCTGCCGGTAGAGATCGGTCGACACCAACACTAAAGCCGCATCGCCGTCGTTGCTGCTATTGTAATTTATGCCAGTGTTGATTTGTGCTATGTTTCTGTTGTGTTATTCTTGTGTTTGATTGATTCTTTTGTCCAAAATACACTTCTTGTGTTTTATTGATTCCCCCTGTGTTGATTTACGCCCAGATCTAGCTTTGCTGTGCTGCTGGAAACCAATCAGTTTCCGGCATCTATTGTTTTGGAACATGTTTCTATAAATAGTTCTTCGTGGGAACGATGACCGTGTAAGAATTTCAGAATTGATGCATATGTGGGGAGGAAGAAGATGCTAGAACATCTCATAATGAGGGGGTTCCAAATAAGCTACACTCGTTGAGTATGGCATGGGAAAGCTTTGGAAGCCTCTCATTCAAATGAACTGAAGGACACGATGGTGGGTGATGAATTAGATGAAAATGTGGAGTTTGATGAAATGGTAGATATCGGAAGGGAGTTCAAAGGTAAATTGGAGTCGTTACAAGCTTTAATTGATGACAAAGGGACGCCTTTGTACAATGGTTTGAAACACTCGGTTTTGAGTGCGACTCTGTGGATAATGAACTTGAAGACAAAATTTGGATAGATAGATAAGTCGATGATCGAGGCTCTCGATTTGTTCAAGGATTTGCTTCCCGAAAGTAATTTGATGCCCGATAAATTGTATGCTGCAAAACAAATACTATGCCCGATGGGCTTGGAATTGCAAAAAATCTATGCATGCCCAAAATATTGTATGTTGTATGGGGGGAAGAGGATGGAGATCGAGAAACTTTTCGGATATGTGGTGAGTCTTGGTACAAATTGAAGAGAGGTGCGATTGCTGTGGGTAGGGAAGTTCAATTGAAAACAAAAAAAACACTGGAAAAGGTGTTATGGTACCTCCCGTTCATTTCCCGTTTGAAGAAGTTGTAGGCATG
>JAULKL010299349.1:0-10010 GCA_032355745.1 Rubia rechingeri
AGTCATGTGCGTGCAGTCCATCTGCAACCTCACCGTGCATGTTATAAACATATGTTGGTTTTACATCATTTTATTATATGTTGGTTTTACATCATTTTATTATTCTTAAAAAACTTGAATTATTTACATGGAATAGAAAGCTCTCCTTTACTTATTTAGAGGGAATACTAACTAGTTTTGCTTTAAGAAATGAATATGTCTTGCTACTAGTTAGTTTTGCTACGAGTAAAATCACGAAGGCAGAGAGGTTATGTAAAAATTAAATGCCATTATTCAAATGCTCCCTCTAGCCATTTAATCTTGGATATGTTGACAACACTAAAAACATGTGCAGTGATGATCTCTTAATTTTAAGAAATCATTCTAGAGATCGAAAATGTTCGCAATAGTGGTCTTTAGAGTTATTTCTTAATAAGAAACCACTACATGGTCTCTTACCAAGAGCCCACTATTTGTCCTCTCTTGTCAGCCCATGGGGCCGCTCACATGCGGCCCTTTTTTTGTCCCCACATGGGACACATGGCAGCCTGCCATTGGCCCACGTGATCTCACTAATGGCTAGCTTTTTAAAAAATTCTTATGCGGACACGTGTCACCTAGTGATTGGCCCACGTGCCCGTAATGGCGAGTTTGACATTCCTAGAATTAATTTAAACGCAGGGGATACATGGCCCCAATCACAGGGTGACATGTGTCCCCATGCAACGGCTATATGGTTTGGCAGATTTTAGATGGGACACGTGTCCCAATCAGCAAGCGACACGTCCCAACGACTACTTTTTCAAAAAATAGCAAAAAATTTAAAATTTTTAGAAATTAAATTTCAGCTTTTTTCATCCCTTTCCCGACTTTTTTAACCTATAAATAGAGTTGATTTCAACCCATTTCATCACACCACTTCCAATTCCAATACTTTCTACCTCATTGTTTCATCCACTAAAATTTTCTCCAATTTTCACTTTCATTTCCATATTTTGTGATGGATTCATGAAGAACGTCGAAGGGGAAAGATAAGGTAATTCCAAATTCTTTTGATTTTGAAAATTCGTTGCAAAATCTGAATTTTCATCCATTTTTTTTCAAATTCAGAATTTAATGAAAATTATCCAAACATCCGTCCCAATTTCTATATGAATTCCCAACAGTCATACATGAATTTCCAAAATCATAAACACTCTTCCCAAAATGCATACACGAACTCTCCTTACCCGAACCACTCTTCCCAAAATTCAAACGGCCAATTGCAAAATTCTTACCCAAATATTTTTAGTTAAAACTTTCATTCTCCATATCTTGAAACTATAAACGAATCGGGAGACTTTTTAAGCCAAGGAGGTCGGGGTTCACCGGGTCAAAATTTTGGTGGTGAACATGAGCGACAATTTGGAAGTCACGATGTTCCAGATGGTAAGCTCTATTTTGATGTGTTATATATTAATTATGAAGAATCTAGTTTAAATTATTTAAATGAATAAAAGTATTTAAATTAGTATACAGTACGTAAATTAGTATTTTTAATAATCTAGTATATTTAATTCATTTACGTTGCCTCTCTTTTTATTGTTTATATAAAACTTAGTATATTTAATAAGTTTGTTTATTTTATAAATAAATAAACATATTTTAATTAGTATATGTTTGACATTTGGTTGACAATGAAAAAATGATTTATTCATTTAGGAAATTATGTAGGTGAACAAAGCGATGAAACAACACGAGTGTCCGGGAGTAAGGATACGAAGAAGAAAGTTGGCCGGGACAAATGGAGTGTAGATGATGATAACGTTCTATGAAGAGCGTGGTTCGAGCATTCCACCGATTGTGTAGTGGGTACGGGTTAGAATGATGGTGTGTTTTGGTCTAAAATTATGACCGATGTGAATCATTATGCAAAATGCAACCGGTCAATGAAGTCGTGCAAGTGTCAGTAGCAAAAACTTTCTCACGATATTGGCAAATATGTGGGATGTAAAAGTAAAGTCACACGCCACTACAGTCGGAGCAAAAGTGGCTCTAGCTAAGGAGATATAAAGTCATGGGCCATGAACTTATTCGTAGATGAAAAATAAGGCGAACAATTTTTATTCTTTCATTGCTATGATATCCGCAAGAATAACCCTAAGTTTTTGGTACAATATGGCCCAAAGGAAACTGATGGAGAGGAATATACACCACGGGTGCCATCAACGCCCCGTAGTAGCGATGATGCTAGCACAATGCATTATCCATCTAAGCCGATTGGTGTCAAAGCTGCTAAATGCAAGGCAAGGAGAAAAGGAAAGGCAACGCGAAGAACAACATAAAATGGACAATCAACAGAATAAAAAAATGCAATATGAGCCCACAATCGGAGAAACTGCTAAAGCTGCTGAAAAGGTTGTGGAAAATGAAAGAGAGAAAAGAGAGTATAACATAGCGCATCGGGAGTTCATCCGGATCCAATCGGAGCGCGATCAAAAGCTAGCTAACACTAGAATTCTTAATACTTTGATGCAACAACAAGAGTTGAGCACAGAGCAGATGACATTGTGTGATAAATTAATGGGGATAGTCTACAGTCAATATTGATTGTAATCGCCTATTTGTAATAATTGGTCAGACTAGATCATACTTTTGTCATTACCTTTCATTATAATTGGTCAGCCTAGATTGATTTTTAAGTTGTCTATAATTTGTTTTAATTGTTATAGTTGTAATATTTGGTTGAATTCATTCATCATTTCAAATATTCCGCTAGACAAAATTAATGGAGTTGTCATTGAAAAGTCCCATCTATTCACGTGGGTTTAATTCATTCATCATTTCAAAAATTCTGCAAGACAAAATTAATGGGGTTATCATTGACACGTCCCATCTATTCACGTGGGTTGAATTCATTCATCATCTCAAAGATTCCTCTAGATAAAATTAATGGGGATTGTCATTGACACGTCCCATATATTCACGTGGGTTGAATTCATTCATCATGTCAAAGATTTCGCTAGAAAAAATTAATGGGTTTTTCAAATTTCATGGTTCTATATAAAGGGGACATTCTTTTACCTTCCATTTCAACCCCAAACTCGTTTACCTTCCTTCTTCTACACAACCATGTCTTCCTCTAATTCCCCAAACAACGATGATGATATTCACAAAGCATTGTTTTACACCGACTAACCGTTATATGAAGTTATTTTATACTCTCTCTGTCCCATAAAAAGTTACATACTTTTTACACGCCCATTTAGGAATGCTGAATTGGGTAATTAGAAAGAGATGATTGTAGCTACTTTTTGATTTCAGCAGACCACGGTGGAATTGAAGCCACTAAATTGTGTGCAAAAAAGGAATGGGTCAAAATATGAAGGTTTTAATGGGACAGACCAAAAATGAAAGTAGGATTTTTTCTTTGGGATGGAGAAAGTAATTATTATGACTAATAGAGAAATTATTTATTTTTATTTATTACAATGTGGATGCCTATAATTATAAAAAAATATTTTAAAATAAATCTCAACATAAATAATTATAATCCAACCTTAAAATTAAATAGAATAAACTTTTTATGATTGCACTAACAGTTAGTCAGTTTATCAGGAAACTTTCTCCATTTCATTTATTATTTGTGGGAAATTTCTTTTTTTATATATCTAACTACATAAATTTGTGTGGTGCAGGATTTAAAATCAGTTATCCTATTTTATAAATATTATATTATATTCATCAATAAAATTTTAAAAATAATTTTTTTACTGTTTGTTGATAAATAAAAAATATCTTTTATATTTGTATGAAAATAATATATGTACTTTTTAAAAATAAAAAATAAATTTATAGAAAAATACTAGAGTTTGCCTCTTGAAAGACGGTCTTTTCATAAGTAATGGAAAGACCAGAGTTTAAAATTTATATTATAATAAATTGAGGTATAATTTTCAGGTTGCATTAATTGGATCATAAACTTAAAATTACTGTACGTTGATTATTAAAATTTTAATATTGAAACTAAAACCTTTTGTCTTCCTATAATTCTAATTCAACCACTTATTTCCACATGGCTATGGAAAGACGATCTTTCCAAATAATTTGCAAAAATACTATCCATTATAAAAAATATATAAACTATGAACTATATACATAATTAATTGATATATAATAAATAATACTAAAATTATCTTTTTTTAATAAGAAAATAGTTGCACATAGTCTAGCTTGTTTTAGGCAGCCTAAAATTTAGGCAAATGCCAGTTTGCAATTCTTTCCCATTCTTCACACATCTCCTGCATGGACTTTTACCCAATTCTTTCTCATGGGAGAAGAAATGGGGGGAGAATGGGAAATTGAAGAAAAGTGTCTGCATAAAGTTTAGACTGCCTCACAGGATACCATCTCAAATAGCACAGAATTCTTATTTAGAAATAGAATGAAGATAGTTGTACTTTCTTTCGCTATTAAATCTTTTTGTGATTAAGTAAAACATAATTTAATTTTAATTTAAAATGTATAATTTTATTTACTGTTAATATATAATTGGAATGTTTGTAATCAACACTTCAAGATCCGGATCGAACCAATGCAAAGTACTTATAATTGACAACTGATACTATAATCAGACGTATGATAAACAAAAATGTGTGATTTTAAAAATAAAAAACAACAATCCGTCAAATGACCTAATATTATGTTTTTCGTATCATCCAAACTAAAATTAAACAAATTAAATAATGAATACCCTGCAATTTATTTTATAAAAGGTTCTCTTTTAATAATGACAATACAGTTTATTTTGTAAAATCTTGAATTTTCATCAGTTACTAAAGGTTGTATTTATTGAATACTCTATAACCCATTTTATCAAAAGCTGTATTTTCATGAGAAAGTATCAGAAAAGTTGGTATATCCATAAGTTTACCGAATGACAATTTATTTTAAATTTAAAAATATATATTTTATTTGAAATATTATACTTTTATAAGTTAAACATGTAATAAGGTATGTTTTAATGTTAAATTATAAGAGATATTATATAAAATGTAAAATATTTAAATTTAAAAAACTGTATTTAAATTTAAATTTTCAGTGTTTAATTTATCAAATACAATGTATAAGTAATTAAAACTTACAGTAGACTGTCCATAAGTTAAGAAGGGGTCACCTGCCCTAGAACTTACTTCTTCGTAAGTTAATGAATGTTTGAAAAATTAAACAAAATAAATATAATTTATTTAATAAAAAGTGATATTTTGTAATTGTTGTACTTTTTCTAGACACTGTAATTTTGAAATTAAACAATATTTTATCAATGTACTCCATCCATCCCAGAGAAATTGGTACAATTGATTTTGGATCGATATTTTATGCAAGATGAGGTGGAAGTGTTGATGGAAAATAAATGAATTTATTTTGGTAATGGAAGAATTGACTAGTAGATTAAATCAACTTTTTGAGGGATAAGATAGTAAATGTATAAGCTCATTTATTGTCACTTTAAGTAAGAATTGAACTATGCCAATTTCTGTGGGACAGACGAAAATAGAAATTGTGCCAATTTCTCTGGGACAGAAGGAGTATTTGAATGTGAAAATATAAAAAGTATAATATAAAAAATAATTTTCTAAATTTAGTTTGTAATTTAACAAAATGCAGTGTATAGGGTTAAAAATAAGTGATGTGTCCATAAACTTATTGACAGGCCTTCTGTTAGGAGACTCACTCTATTATTTACTATCCTTGTAAAAAATCAATGTAGAATATATCTTTCAACATATGAGTACCCCATGGTAAAAAACATTTAGAGGAGCAGGTGTATTTAGGTTGAGAAAGTCTCCTGTTAGACCGGCTAATAGTTAGATCAATAATGAAAAACCCCACTTTAATAACTTCCAAGGTCAAACTATAATTATATATATATTACAATACATTTTAAAAAATCAAATTTTATAGGAACCTTACTGTAGTAAATAAAAACAAATATAAAATCACCTCATTAATTACATCAGTTATAAAATTACCACGTCTAACGATTAGTCGGTCTAAAACAAGACTTTGTCATTTAAGTTGCCCTAATTTTTATGATTCTATCCTTTTACTATACAAATTTGAAAATATTAGTTTGGAAATCTTGTAATTCGATATTCTTTGAACAATGAAATTCATTTTAGTAAAATATTCTTCTATTAAAGGCAACCGTAATATTATTATTTCTGAATCCGCTCATGAATTGCGAATCACAAATTCCTAGATTTTATGAAATGATCTTCGTTCCTTGGTTTCCAAATATCTTAACTTCACTCGAATGGCGATTTTGCCTCAATATTGTTTCATTTCAACAGGAGCTCTCATGAATGAAGTGGAAGATTTAGGAAAGGAAATGGTTAAAAATTGTGCTGGTTTACCGTTGGCAGTGATCGTTCTTGGTGGAATTCTTTCGACCAAAAAAACTTTGAGTGAGTGGGAAACTGTGCATCGGAATATTAAATCAGACCTGTGGAAAGGGAAAATGTTTGGGAAAGGTAAAGGTGAATTGGAGAAGATTTTAGGGCTCAGTTATCATGACTTGCCATTACAGTTGAAACAATGCTTTCTGTACTTGGGAAGCTTCGCCGAAGATACTGTCATTAATGCCAACACCCTGTATCAATTATGGATTGCTGAGGGCATGGTTCTAAGCGAAGACCGATTGGGGGATGAATCTATGATGGCAATCACAAACTTCGTAGACTTGTGATCACTTCTAAAGTTTATAGAAATATTCATTTATATATTGGCCTAAAACGAGAAATGGCCAAATACCTTCGAATGTTTAAGCTTGAGTCTGCATATGTATCTAGAAAGCACATATCAGAGATGGTCAGATCAGAATTATTGAATAATTTTATAATGCTTCGTGTTCTTTCTCTCGAACAGTTAACACCATTGTTCAAAGAAAGCGCACATTTTTATTATATGTGGAAGTTGTCTGATGGAATATGACAGTTAATCCATTTGAGATACTTGAGCTTGAAGTATTCCTCGTTTTCCATGATATCATCTTCTCTAGGCAATCTGAAGCATATGGAGACCCTTGATCTACTATTATGTAGTAGCTTGTGGATATTTCCGAATATTTTGTGGAAGATGACAGGATTAACATGTTTGTATTTGCCAAAGCGCATCAGTAAAGTGCAGCTTGGCAGGATACGACTTGATGGTTTGAACAAGTTGGAGATTCTTAAAAATTTTCGTGATGATGTCCATAAAATAGATGATTTGCTCAATCTGACTAATCTGCGAGTGCTTGTGGTAAGTTATTGTCAGAATTTTGACAATTTGGTGAAGATTGCAAATTATGCTCAAAACCACAAGAAATTAGAACAAATTTCCATCTGCGCTGACTGCGATTTCAGATTAGAGGGAGGGAAAGGCTTAACTGTTATAAAACAACTTTTGTTTGGAAGGAACATCCAACGTTTGACACTTTATGGGATCATATGGAAATTACCAACATGTGATTTAAGTATGACTTCGAATCTTGTTAAGTTGAAGATTAGTCTGACTTTCTTGGATACCGATGAGATTTCCAGAACGGGGCAACATTTCATCCACCTGCGGGAACTAGATGTAGACTTTGTTTGCCGCGGGAAAGAAATGTGTTTTCATGCTACAAGTTTTCCGCAACTTCAAGTTCTTTCACTTAGAAGTTTTATGGAGTTGGAAAAGTGGGTGGTGGAAGAGGGAGCAATGCCTAAACTCATTACTCTTACTTTATGTCGTTTGCGTAGGTTTCATGTTATTCCAGATGGTCTGTATTTCATTACTACACTTGAATGTTTGAACATCGAATGCATGCCTCAGGAATTTCAAGAGAGTATAGAACCCCAGAGGATGAAGATGGTGAAGATTGTTATAAAATAAGCCTCGTGTGATCGTGTCATTGCATGGTAAAGCCAGAAATCTTTCATAATTTCTGAGAAATTAGTTAATGTAATCTACTGTACTTATCTGTAGTCATTATTATTAGAAATTCGTGTAGAGTGCAGCATGAATTATTTATTTATTTTTTCATTTGGGATGCAAAAAATATCATAGAGGCTGGATCTCTATTGTAAACTCAATTCATGGGTGGGCATATTATCACAATTGACGTTGTTAGATTCTTCTTATTTTCAAAATATAAAATTTAACAATTTTTAATTACACAAAACTAAAGATATTAATGATTGAACATTTTTTAATTAACTATCGAAAGTCGATATATGCACATGTATATACGTGGGACATAATTAAGGGGTATCAAATAGTAGGGTGAATTCTTGTCACAAAACTATCAATGAGTTAAGTTTTGATTATCCAACTACTTTTTCTAACGAATTTGAAACTTTCCAAAACACACAAATTTGATCATATTGATCATTAGCTTTGTTAACGTTATAATGTTTGTAGATATTACTATTTACATGTGTATTTTGATTTTTTTTACATGTTAAAAGGACATAACTGATATTCTAATAAATAATGTGATTTCTTTCCTAACTTATTATCTTTGTTTAGTTACACATAAGATAGAGTGTAGTAAAACTAAATACAGTTTAAGTATAGTAAAATTTATTAAACTTCTTTTATTTTTGCTAAATGCTAAAATGTGATCATACTTCATTACATTTTAAGGTGTAGTAATATTGGTACACTAACAAATGTAAAAAAAAGTTCACTGCATCTCCTTCATCATTTGCTACATCTAGTCATGTAATTACAGTTTTACTACCCAACCCTAACTATGTAATTATATTAATGCATTCTTAAGTATGAGTTAATTTTATTACACTAATTATGTAATTTGTTACGCATGAATATATAATTAAATTCGCTAGGTCTATAAGTTTAATGATTTTTAGTACGTTTACTACGATCAATAATATAATAATATTGTAATAAGGCAAAGTTTTGGGAAAGACCGTCTTTCCATAACCTTATGGAAAGACGGAGTTTAATTATAATATTAAAATGTAAAAGGTCTTAGTTGCAATATTAAAAATTTATTATGCAACATGTACTATTTATAAAGTTTATAACCCGATTCATGCAATCCAAAATTTTTATCTTCATTTCTTCTAATTTACACTTTAAACCTTATTTTTTCCATGACTTATGGAAAGACCGTCTTTCAAGAGACACTTATTTTTTTTATGCTGCATTGTTTTTAAATATTTTCTTCAACCGCGTTGTTTTAGCTGTTTTAAGTGTTTTTTCTCATTCTCATTTTAGCTCTTTTAAGTGTTTTTATTCTCATTCTCATCCTCAATCTCATTCTTTCGATACCAGATTCTGAACTTGGCAACCTCACCTCAGATATATGCCCCTGCTCATTCTCATTCTCATGCCTCTATTTATTATATTTTTCATTCTCACTGAGAATTACAAGGTAGGGCTCTTTTTCCCTCTCTCGTTTCTGCATAAATTGCGACGCCATAACTCCGACGAGCTCACTACGGAGCTCCAATGTCACATCACTCTGACGGTTTCACTCCGACAACATCAATCGAACGACATCAAAGGGACGACATCAATCCGACGACCCAGAGCTTCAAGATCACTTCACTCTGACTTTGACGGCATCGCTTTGACGAAATCGCCCCGATGAAACCGTTCCGACGAAATCGCTCCGACGACATCAATCCGGAGCTCCGACATCACATCAGTCTGACGGCATCACTCCGGAGCTGTATCGTTTTGCTTCAGGTGAATTTTCGTAAACCCTAACTGTTACTTGTTCAGTTTGGACTTTAGTACTGTAAATCTTCGATTTACATTACCGCGGATCGATTGGAAGGGGCCTCGTCTTTCTGTGCTTGCGTTTTCTTTCTTAGATTGTTAGCTAGGTTACAATCTTTAGGTTAAACTTTGATCCATCCAGTACTGTGTTTGTAGAAGCCTCTTTCTACTTAAGCAGATGAATACAAGTCAGGAAATCCAATTCTGCTTGAAAAGATAAAGGTACTTGAACTATAGGCATGCATTTGTTTATATCCAAGTGATCGATTGGTTTGTAATCC
>JAULKL010300289.1:0-18024 GCA_032355745.1 Rubia rechingeri
GGGGAAATTAAATATGTGGGGTGAGAAACTAATTAAAATAGGACATGTGGCCAGTTAGTGGTGTTAAATGTTAATTTATTTCTTCAAAATTACTCATTTGTCACATTTTCTATTTTAATTGGTCTCTCACCCCCATACACTCAATTCCCCTACATAAAAAAATTTGGCCCTGTAAGGATGGCAATTCATGCATCGGTTCACATAACGTGGGGGTCTGGATCCCAACATCATTTTACCCTCGTCATCGTCACCATCACCTTTTTGATAAAAAAAATACCACTTCATTCATCTCAATCAAATTTGTATATATATATATATACAATTTTCAATAAATATGTTTGACGGTAAATATATATAATTAACTACTCATAATAAAGACACAAAAAATTAATATTTAAAAACTACATGTTACGACGAATCTAACAGTATCTTATACGATAACCTTTATTTATAATTTTGTTTTTCAGAGGGGGTAAAATAGTCTTTTCATCATAATCAGGCCCCAAATTACCGAAAATGGTTATATTTGCACATAAACTAACTACTATCTAGGGTTATATTTGTACTTTCAATTATCACAAGGTTATATGTGCACTTTCGTGAATTATGTAGGATTATATATGCACTTTGCTCTTAAAATAAAACACGTGGCTATTATAATACTAGTAGAGAAAAGTATCGTGTTAGACCGACTAACAATTAGACCAATTATAAAAAGTCTCATTTCAATAATTTTCAGTAAATTATAATTATTTATACATTATGATACATTTTTAAATCTTCACAAAGTTAAAAGAATCCCGTCGTAAATGAATCACGAGCCACAACATATCATACCATAAATCACTAAAACCATCAAAATATCGAAACAAAAAACATAGTGAACTGCAACAGGTTGGCGGGAGGATGTGTTGCCGCCATTGGAGGTCTGATCAACAGGTCAAAATGGCTAGCGACAGAACCCTACAGAGATTCAGAAGGAAAAGGGACGACCCTCCACAATTCCGACTACCGACAACTCGACCACGACAACTTCAAAGGTCTGTCCGTACACCACCGTCACCGGAAGCTCAACGATGACAGGACATATATTAGCCCGCCAGGTCTCCACTGTTGACGATTCACGACACCATTAACCACACCAATGTCGGTAGGTCTCCGCCGATGACGATTCGAGCAGCAATCAGTCACACCAACGCCGCTAGGTCTCAGCCACCGATGATTCATGTTGCCATCACCACACCAGTGCAACCAGGTCATCATCCGCTGACAATTCGACCCTAAACCCAACGATGACTAGGATCTCCGGTAGCGGTTACCAATGGCAGCAAGACCTCAGCAAGAAGAAGAAATTGAGGGGGAAATGTGAGGTTATTGACTTCTTTTTCCTTTTTTTAATCGAGGACAAAAGGACCATTCTTTTTATTTCTTGGAAAAATTCTCGTTGACAATTGAAGTCAATGTATCCCAAGGATATATTGACACATACTTCATAAAATTATGGTTATTTTAAGATTTTATAGCTTTACATTTATATAGACTCTTTCAGTTTAGAGACAGAGTTACTTTGACACTTTACTCTATTATTTAACTTAATTTTAGTTCATTTTTTAATCCTTTATCGTGTTCATTTTTTATCAATTTTAGTTTTAGGTAAATTCAATATAAAATCAATCGATAAAACACAATCTCTTTTCAAATGAACTTAACCTCAGTATCACATTCATCAAAGAGATACAACGCATATCCATCAGATCACTCTATTCATATTTGAAGATTCATATATCGTGAACTCTTATAATAACTAGTTAAGTAACACCGCGCGATGCGCGGTGAGCTAGATAGCGATGTGTATTAAAGTTGCAGTGATACTTCACTATATTCAATAATATACCTTTTTGATTAAATAATGCTTAAATTATTTTTTAATGAAATTATTATTTAAAGTTGATGATTAAGTGATTTTTCTTTATAGTTACAAAAAATAATAGTAACGGTAGAATGCATTAAAAATATTAATACAGTCTCATCGGCTGCCTGAGTTGAATGCTTTTAAGACCACACAAATTAAAGAGAGTTGACCACATGTAAAAAAAAGGTTAACGGAATTAACAGTGGTATATTAGTAACAGAAGACAAAACTAATACTAAAGTGCATACCTTATGCCCTACTACAACATTCTCTCATCCCGGAAGAGGTATGTTTTGAGTAAATTATGTCAACTTTATAGTTCAATAGTACTCCCTCCGTTCAATATATATTGGCATACTTACTGTATTGAGACGTTCTTTTTGAATTTGGCACTCTTTGCTTTTTTACTAAAAATGGCAAAATTTAGAAGAACGTCCTCCTTTTATTAACTTTATCTACTTTTACTTCAATCTCTACAATTCATTTAGCATTTTATCAATATTTGTTCCAAAGGTAGAATGTCATTGTAATTTGAAAAAAGGAGCATAAATTAGCCAGATAATGGAAATTCAGTAAAAGATTATTTAACATGCCAGTTATGTCAACCATTATTCTACCATACAAAAGTTTCATAGATTAACTAAGCTCAAGCATATAACCACATAAACAGAAAATGTTAATAGAAACTTTTTTATTGCAAAAGTAACCACAACTCTTTTACTGCAAGCATTCTCCTAGAATGAATCCTAAAACACAACAAATATGTCAAATCTCCAAATATCAGTTCAAAAACACATCTAAATCCCTCTACATAAACTGCTCATTTTATATGATTTTACAGGTTGGTACGTGATGATACTAAGATGAGTAATGTCTCCTACTTCTTGAAGGGGTAGACTTAGTTTCTTCAGCAGTGGAAGAAGCCGGTGATTCTGACGTATCAAAACTGTTGTTCTCACCGTGTCTTTCCTTGTTCGACCACAGTTTCAAAAGCACCTTCCTCGGCAGCAGACCTTTCCCTTTGCTCGTCCCGTTTAGTTTTGAGAGATTGTTCTTCTTCCCTCCTTCTGCTGCTGCTTCCTTCATCCTGAGAGTTATGAAGTCGTCTGTCGGTGTCTTGAGATCCTCAGTTGTTAGCACCGCATTCCAGCTTATTCCGTGTTCGTGGTAGCTGATCTCGAGCTCTCGTGGGAGCCTACTATGAAGCTGAAGTTACAAAAGAGGACCATCAAAACTTCTTAGTCAGCTGATTTACAGGATGAGTGTGGGGGAGTGTTTGTTGTACTCCAAGTAAGTGCACCAAATGCACCTGCATACTGGTCACCTTGAATGCATTAGCTAAGATTATGGTTTCATTCAAGTTCAGCCATGTCTATGAATCTTAATCAGATCACAAAAGCATCTATTTGTTCCATATAGTAATAAATATTAGTATCAAATACTTAACAAGTACACTTAAAATATGGGTCAAAAATATTTTAAAAAAATGCACTCTTATGGAAAGATAAGATGAAAAATCACACACCAAATGTGCGTTCTTAATGTATTGATTACAATTTTTAAACGTTGAAGTACACTAAAGACATATACACTTCTTCAAAGTACTTTACCCTGATACCAACTCACATAATGAAAGTAAAATCCAAGAATTGTTATACTAAAACATAAAAATATGATTATGGTAGTAATTAATTGTCATTGGTAGAGAAGTATAGTCTCACCTTAAAGAGCCTCTTTATATGATTAGGTAGGCTGCAAAACCTAAAAGATGCTTGCATTGGCCCCACTTAGTGAACATGTCTCATTTTATGGTAGTACTTGCATTAAAAATAACCATAGCTACTATGTAAGATAAGCCATATAAAGAACAAAAGAACACTATAAACTAGAAAATAGCAGCTTCATGAGAAAAGACGCCTTAAGCTGGAGATTCACAAAAATAGCACATAAACTCACATGATCATAAGTCAAAACATTTCATTGTACATAATACGACTTGTCATTTAATGGAAAGCCCAAGTAATAAAATCCCCATAATCGTACATATACCATAATGGACAATGACAGATAGAAAACATGTATAGGAAGGGAACTTGAATTTGAAATTAAAGGACAAAAAATGGAAAGCAGAGTTTTACCTTCAGTGTCATGAGCAAAATGACACTTGTTTCAAATGGGCAATAACTCGTCATTTCCCACTTGTCGCAAAATCTTGTTTTCCAACAAACCTAGATGATAGTGCCATACAGCTCCAAGATATTCATCCCAAAATTAATCCAGCATACAACAAATCAAACTATCAAATTCTCTTTCACATTGATAACACAATTCACAGCATACCTATGTAAGCACCCAGAACATCCCAGATTCCTAGCAGTGTACAAATCATAATGCAACAAATTTGCAGCTCAAGAAACACTTACATCAAGCAAACAAAATGGTTTTTAGGAAGACAATCTACAAAACACATCAACAAAAATCAGATGTTTGACCGATCAAGCATCAAGAACATAAGAATTCACAAATAAAAAATAAAACTTTAATGTGAGGGATGGAGTTTGTAAATGTCACGATGTTGGAGGTGGTCGACCATAACCTTCATACGGTCCCCATCCTCCCTGTTCATGCCTTCCAACTCCTTCATCATGTCAGGATCCAATTTTGATCGATTTCGTCCCTGTGTTTGAATGTTTTTACTAAAACCTTAGCGATTCTGAATTGTGGGTTGCAGGCAAGGGTTATATCGAGTAAAGAGGAAAGATGGACAACTGAGATTTCTTAACTTTGTACCCATTTTCCGTTCCATTGTCGTACTATTATATTTAGCAAACAGTAAACATTCGCGTGGCAAAACAACGTCCATAGATTTTAGAACTCGCAGACGATGAAGATGGATGGAAGAGAATTGAAAGAAGCGTGCGAGCAACATAAAAACGACGCCGTTTTGCGCTGCCACCATAGCTGAGAAGATGGAGGCACTTGTTGGTGGAAGCATGAATATGGTGACAGCAAAGCAGGAAGACGCTGAGAAGCTGGGGAAAGGGACCGAAGAGGGAAAAAGGGTGAAGGAATTAAAATAAAATAAATTTCAGAAATGACCATTCTAGCCTTGAAAGACTGTGTGTCAACATTGGGGTTGAGAGTATTTCTTTTAAAGTAAAGTGCTAAAATAACCCTGACTTTAGACTGAAAGTGCCAATATACCCCTGCAATATCAGAAAGTGCCAAAATAACCTTTGATCATGTTGACTTTTTGGTCAACCCGTTTAATGCCAGTTTTTGTTGAAAATACCATTTTTCCCTTGGTCCAAAAGAAAAAATAGAAAAATATTAAAAGACGACCTTGCCCTTTCTTTATTCTCCTATTTTCCTATGGTTATTTCCATTTTCTTCCTCACTCACACGCATAGAACCCCACACCTCGTCTCCCCATCCTTCACCCCCTGAACGCCACCATTGCCCATCTCCATCCCAGCTCCTCTGCCTCCACCACCTTCGCCAGGCAATCCACTCCCGTTCGCCGCCTGTCACTCTGGCCATGGTATTTTCAACGGCTTATGCAAAGTCTCCGGCAGATAAAACGTCATCATCACCCCGAACACTGCGAACGACACTCCGTCACCCATCACCACCAGGAACGACGCCATAATCCAGCTATGGGATTACCGCATGGGCACCCTGATCAATCGCTTCGCCGAGCATGAAGGCCCCTTTCACAGCGTCCATTTCCACAAGTCACAGCCGCTCTTCGTCTCCGGAGGTAGGTTCTGATTCGATTGCGTTTTGAATTCAGCTGTCAATGTCGATCTGATTAGTAGCTTCTTTCGGTTTCAGCTTGAATTATGATCGATAATTGTGAATGTGGCGTTAATTACTGTTGTAATTTGGATTGCCCTAGTTTGTTTGAAAGTCTGTGAAGTTGGGTTTTAGTGCTGCACTTTGATGCTATCACTTGTGATATGAGGTTATGATTTAGCAGTGAAGTAGTTGCGAGTTGATCTACTATTATTTTGGGCGGCTGGTGGCAGCTGAGAAAGAAAATCGGGAGGGTGGCAGCGGGCGACGGCGGAGAATTCCGGCAACGGTGGTGGATTCCAGTGACGGTGATGGCAGCGGATTCCGGCGACGTTGTGAATTTCGGCGGCGGCGGAGCAGCGGTCCTGGCAGAGCAGCAGCAGTGAGGAAGAAGAGATGAAGGGAATTTTAGGTATCAACTTTTTAGGGTTTTAGTTAAGGGTATTTCTGTTATTTTATATCTTGCTTTTGTCGGAATTTAGAGGGTAAACGCAGTTAATAGAAATTTTGGATATATTGGCACAATTTTTTTTAAAAGTTATGGTTAGGTTGACACAAATTTTTTGGAAGTTAGGGTTAGATTGACACATACAATAATTAGTTAGGGCTATACTGACACTTTCTAAAATTGCAGGGTTATATTGACACTTATAGTCTAAAGTCAGGGTTATAAATGTAAATAACCCTTTATTTTAAAGTTTACTGGGAGATGAAATAAAGATACTACTCCCTCCGTTTTAGCCCAATCTACAATTTACTATTAAATTATTTAAAATTGCTTAACTTTGACCTCAAAATTAAATTGATAAATAAATTAGGATATTGTTGTATGTGATCTTGTTAAATTTGTATTTTTAAAATATTAACTTTTCATAAATGTACTTACACACAATTATATATATTAATAATCAAACTTTTTTTGAGTCAACTGACGAAAGTTAAAGTGTACAAAATTGATTGGGACAGAGAGTATAAAATTTAGTTTTAGGTGAGAAAATGGACTAACGAAATTAGTGTTGAATGTTGATTCCAATTTAACTTGGTATTAACAATTATAAGCAAACTGGACCAACGAAATTATGGACCGGCCGAAACCAAAACCCAATGGCAAAACTTCCTCTCCAATAAATCCGAATCGAAGCACAAGAAAGCAGTATAAATTCACCAAACGCAATCAAAGACCTCCCTTTGCATTACTCAGAAAACCGAACCCCTAATCTTATCGCCGCGTCGCATCAGGAGGCCAGCTCCACCGTCGCCCGCCACCAATCAACTAATCATGGCGGCACAGATGAGCAAGAAGCGAAAGGTAAACCCTTCAACCTCGCCTCTCAAGCTCACTTACGACGTCGTTTTTGATTCCCATGTTTGATTAACGTGCTGTGTTTTGACGTGCAGTTTGTCGCTGATGGAGTTTTCTACGCTGAGTTAAACGAGGTTATGATCAGAGAGCTCGCGGAGGATGGATACTCTGGTGTCGAAGTTAGGGTTACTCCCATGCCTACTGAGATCATCATCAGGGCTACTCGCACCCAGAATGTTCTCGGTATGAACGATCTTCATAGTAATATTTAGATCTGCTGGTTATAGTTTTATTGCTAATCGTGGATAATGTTTATTCTGATTGGTAGTTATAAGATTTGTCAAGTGAATTAAGGATTTAGGGGTCTTTCTGCTTTTAAATGATTGTAGAATGTGTTTTCGGGTAATTGTTCTTCTATCTTTGATTTGTAGTAGCTAGGGTTTGACTTTTGTTTGATATTGTGAAGGTGAGAAGGAAATAAGAATCAGGGAGCTGACATCAATTGTCTAGAAGAGGTTTAAGTTCCCAGAAAACAGTGTGGAGCTTTATGCTGAGAGGGTTAACAACAGGGGTCTTTGCGCTGTTGCCCAGGCTGAGTCTCTCCGATACAAGCTTCTCGGAGGACTTGCTGTCCGAAGGTTTGTTACTTTGTGAAATTAGCATTGGTTGTCTTGTAATATTATTTTAATTAGTTTTATGTGCGGTCTGAATTTTGGGAATAAGTGTTTGAGTTTGTCTGTCTGCTGATGCCTTTATATTTGTTTTAAGTGTGATTTGTTTCTATGTTTTGCTTATATCTATGATACAATGTCATGATATAATGCAAGTGATGCCTAACATGTACGCCATGAGCACATTATTGATTCTCAGATGCCTTACATTTTTGAATGATGAAGTGCAATACAACATTGTTTAGTAATTTTCTCTTTTGCTATCCCTTTATCAAAGAGATGCTAGATTAATGCTTAGGTATAGCAGTTTTGGTTGGCCTCTTGGTGTATGATTAGATTGCAGCTTTTAAAATTTCTCTCACATGTGTAGAAATATGGCTCATAGTTTTCCTATCTTTATATTTAATATGCAATATGTAATATGTGTGTTCCATGATACCTTAGGGCTTGTTTTTAACCTTCTCTTTACTTAGCATTGGTCAGTTTTTGCTCTTATTTCAATGGAGTGGGTTGAAGAGGTCCTTTACCAGTGCTTATAGTAGTATTATGGAGTTTATCAGGCTTGGCAAGCTTTTCAATGTTGGTTGAGTTTGGAATATTCCTACATTGTTGGCACTTTTAAATGTTACTTGAAGAAATTGTATCTCTTGGTTTGAACAAATAATTTTAATTATGAAGCTTACATTTATATTGAAATATTTTTTACCAATTCAGGGCTTGCTACGGTGTTTTGCGATTTGTCATGGAGCAGGGTGCCCAGGGGTGTGAGGTACACCAGTTGGAAAATTTTAGACCAATGTTCATTGCTAATCTTTTTGCCGCTTCGATATTTATGCTTTACACAAATTGCAGGTCATCGTTAGTTGAAAGCTCAGGGCTCAGAGAGTTAAATCAATGAAGTTCAAGGATGGATACATGATCTCATCTGGACAGCCAGTCAAGGAGTACATTGACTCTGCTGTCAGACACGTTCTCCTCAGACAGGTTAGTTACAATTCAGAACTCTATCATTACTGAAAACCTGCTCGGATTCTGTTTCATTGGTTCTACCTGCTTCTGATTTTTCTTGTTCGAATCATTGTTAGGGTGTCCTCGGTATCAAGGTCATGATCATGCTTGTCTGGGATCCCAAGGGTAAGGTTGGTCCTATTACATCGTTGCCCGATCTTGTCACAATTCACCAGCCCAAGGAAGAATAGGAGTATGTCCCGAGATCCGTTGTGCCTGCTATTGCAGATATCGATGTTGCTGCTGTCTGAAGGACTTGAAATGTTTAGTAGGGCTTCATCAGGAGTTTCTTGCCTTATTTGATTAAGGATATGCAGCCCCTTATGTTGAGGATAAACTTGTCAAATAGGTTAATTTTGGTTTCGTCTTATTGACAGTATCAATACTCTTTAAGTCTTCTGTTAAATTTTGTCTACTCAGTTTCTTCAAGTGTTGTTAAATTTGGTCTACTTTGTTTTTGATGGATAGTAAGGTTATCTCTTATATTCAGATATTGGTGTTGATCTAGTGCTTGTTTCTCAACTTTAAGTTTGCTTGTTTTTTGACTACGGTTTCTTATGAAATTGTGAAAGAAAGCTCAAGACACGTGCATTTTAAGGTTTCTAAAGCGCTGCCTGCTATTGTAGTTATTTCACATTTTTTTTGGATGAAGATTGACTTTCATTCATAATTTGAGATCGGGATATTTGATAGGGTGGAGCGTGCAACCTTATGGGCTTCCGCGACTACTAGTCTATCGACCTTTAGTACTGATAAACTAATATACCCCATCCCCCTTATTAGTTGCCTAACATCTGGCGGGATGTCTGGGTAGTTGGTGATATAACGCAGTGCAGTTTCACAATTCGTTTTAATTAGTATCCGCGTCTCTCCTCTTTTCACTTGCTTGCTCATAGCATGGAATATAGCTGTTAGCTCTACTTCGGCCAACGAGAAAGCATGTATCCTCATTGCTCTTGTCAATCCTTCCTGTGTGGTAGTGGCTTCTGTGCACCATGTTGCGACTCTAACTCCCGTGCTTCTGTCAAAAGCCGCATCTGTAGTAATGATGGTGATGTTGTGGAATAGATGATCCGCACACCTATTTTTCCTTTGCCACATGAGAGTGATATCTCCAACTTTCCTCTTTGTTGTGCATGACCTCTCCCCTGTATCCATTTGTAGTGACATTGTCTGCAAATTCGCATCTGGGTCTGAGTTGATTGGTCCCTGTGATTTGTCCTTTCTCCTTGATCTCTAGGTCAACGCTTCGATCTCAGCCATTGTGTGCATAAACGATGGTTGTTCTTGTTCAATAGTAGCTTTATTTCTAGCACATCGTATGGCCAATATGACAAAGCATGCGAACTCTTTGTCCTTCTCAGGTCCTATCTTGAACCATTGTTGCAGTCATACTATTGATGAAGTTGGTTTTTCCAGAATTGAAGTCTAACCCAAGTCTGCTCTGCCTCCATACTTCCTTGTAAAGTCACATTCGAATATCATGTGCTCTACTGATTCTTCCACTGTTAAGCACATTTGACACCTTGTAGATATATTCATTCCTATTTTTCTGAGATTCAGACCTGTTTGGCATGACCCTTGGATCATCCTCCAGATAAGTAATTTTATTTATTCTGGGACGTTGTTGCTCCAGAGGGTTTTCCACATATATGTTTCACCCGTACTTACTTATTGAGTGGCCGACGTCGACGACTTTGATCTGGACTTTGCTTCCCACACTGCATGATAGCTTGACTTGATCGTGTATTTCCCTAGTACATCTCTTTCCCAGGCTAGGTAGTCCCTGTCTCCGAAACTGTGAGCTGGTATGTGTATTTTCACTATTTCTTTGATCGCCTGAGCTGGGAAGAGTACGTTAAGTAGCGGCAATCTCCAGTTCTTCTGTGGGTCAATTAAGTCGGAAACCTTGAATCGAAAAGCTAGTAGGGTCTGTGTCTCAAACCGGATTGGATTGGCCTGTTGTGGTATCCAATTTTGTTTGATGTCCTGTCTCACTCGTAACAAATTTTCACTTTAAGTGTGGTTTAATAAACTCCAGACCCCATAGAATTCCTTTCCATCCCCACGAGTCTCCCTGTTTCTGACTCGTTTGTAATAAATCTTGGTTCCTGCAATACTTAGCCAGAAAGAATTTTGAGAAGAAAGACTCCTTATTCATTAGCAATGACCATGCTTGCTTTCCTAGCATTGCTTGATTCATTTCCGCTGTAGAGCGCATCCCGAGACCGCCAAACATTTTCACAGTTTTACTTGTCCGATACTAGGTTTGAAAATTTGCTAATCCCTCCGTCCCAGACTAAATTGCATAATTTTTTTATGGTCTGCAAAAAACATGTTTGACCGTTAATATGTTTAACTACATATAATAATAAGAAATGAAAAGTTGATGTTTAGAAATTACTTATTACGATGAATATAACAATATCACATACAGTAGTATTATAGTTGATATATCAATTCAAATATGTAGTCAAAATTTAACAGTGTTGACTGTCAAATAGTAAGTGTGCAATTTAGTTTGACACAGAGGGAGTATGAAGAATCATTAAAGAGGTGGATTGTTATTCACAATCCCTATTTTACTTCATGCAATTCCAAAAAGTATGAAAAAGGGTAAATATGCCCATGATAGTATTTTGAGACAAAATGTTGCACCTAATCATACTTTTCATTTCTTCAAATAAACTCCTACTCCCTCCGTCCCAGCTCAAATTGCACACTTGATTTTTGGACACTATTCTCTATCAAAGTTTGACCGCACATTTGAATAGATATATGAGTAATAATGTAAACGTATATGATATAGTTGAATTTGTCGTAACAAATAGTTTCTAAACATCAACTTTTTATTTTTCGTTATTATACGTAGTTAAACATATTAACAGTCAAACTTGTTTTTTGAACAGTGTGATAATAATTGTTGTGCAATTGAGTTGGGACGGAGGGAGTAACATTTATTATCTTCTCACATAAAAACTCCACCCTTATTCCGAACAAAAATTAAACCAAATGATCACATTTGTATGTTGAAGAATATAAATAAGTAAGTATTTACTTTAAAATTTTGAATTTTCTAGTTAGATTACAAAGTTAGTGTTATTATGTATTTTTCAATTTAAAAAGTTAAGATTTTATTTTTAATCATGGAAAAAGTGGTCGGACACACAATCTGTGTATCTGCTCTATGTGCCCGAACACAAAAGTAGTGTGTCCAGTCTCAAAGGCAGACACAAAATTATTGTGTCCAGTCTCAAAGGAGGACACAAAATTAGTGTGTCCGGGTTACAGATAGCGGGCGAATCGATCTTGTGTCCGGGTCTCTTGACGGACACACATTTTTTGTGTCCGGCCCTCTTGGCAGAAACACATTTCTTATGTTAGGCCCTCTTAGTGGACGCACGTTTTTTGTGTCCAATCCTCTTGGCGGACGTACATTTGTGTCCAGCCCTTTTGGCGGACGCATGTTTTGTGTGTCTGGGTCTTTTAGCGGACGCGTGTTTTGTGTGTATGAGCCTCTCGGCGGACACATATTTTTGTGTTCGGGCCACCTGGCGAACTCGTATTTTTTGTGTCCGGCCTTTTGGACGGACACACTAATTTTGTCTCTGTAAAGTTTGTGTCCATTTTTTATATAAATATTTTTTAGTATATTTATTCTAATATTTATGTGCCATATATTAATTCATTAGAACGAGTGAGTAGTATATTCTTAAAAATCTGTATTTTTGTAGTTTGTATAGTTCTTGGATCATTGTACTTTAACCAGTTAATGGAAAATGGAATGGTTTTGTTCATCGAATTGAATGAAACTAGTGATATAACACCGCGCGTTGCGCGGTGGATTGGATAACCAATTGTATCAAGCATTTCGATTTAAAGGGTACAATGCTTTCACTACATATTTCACAAGGAAACTATGTGAAATACGTTACAAAATTCAATTCTTAGAAGGATAATGTGTTACATGTAACAATGTAAGCATCTAAGGCTTACGTATCCAATTCATACTAAGGACCTTATATCCATTCACATTCAATAGCTTGGCAAAATCGTTGTATCTGCCACTGCATTGAAGGCACAACAAATGTTCAGGTGTTTAGTAAAAGATAAACAAATCAAGATATTGATATTCAAAGAAACTGAATATGAAAAGATGAAGGAATACATAACTTTTTATGAAAAAAAAGAATAAATTTTATGTCAATAATCCAACAAATGAACTATCAATATCATCACAAGGTTCAACTGGTTATGATACTTTTTTAATAACACTAAAGTATTTGATGATAAATGAGAAAGAAATGAAGTTGTGAGATAGACATAAACGGTAAAACAAAGAGAGTTTTATTTAAGCATGTTGTTAAAAGCTGTGTAAATAAACATATAATTACAAAGTAGAAGCAATGTGTGGATAATTGCTAAAAAATGATAACCCGCCTTCTCGTCAAGAACCTTACACTCATCAGCATTTTGGACAAGAGATAAAGGTTTGTCATGTTGCAAAAGTTTTATAGAGGAGAGGTAAACAACTACATCAATCAATAAGAGCACCCTTCTTTGCTATGATTTGTGAGTGTTCCAAAAGTTTAACTGTGTATGACCGTCAATCGACACGCTACCATTTTATCAACTACAATGACAATGGCAGTGATAACCTAGCAAAAGAACTGTGGAATAATGCATATCAAAGTTGACAATTATAATCAGTGAATCAGCAGACAACCATGCTTTGACTTTGTTCAGTTTATTTGTAGCCAAGCACCCTTTCTGCAATTGATAGTGAAACTAAAGCTCGAGTGAAAACAAACACAAACCCTTCTGAATCCTTCACTTCCTAGTAGAAAAATCAGCCGCAAAATAAACATATATGAGAAAAGAGATTCACAGAATGTGACATTTAATCATAAGACTTACCGTCACTGAAAATTGAGGCAGTTCATTTTGACAAAATCAGCAATCACAGCCAACCATACAGCAGGAGAAGCAAGACCGAAAGCACCAAAGCAGAGTTATTTGATACTGAGACAAAATTTTAAAATAATTCTTTCCAACATGAAATGAAGAAGAAAGAAATCTTGCCTGTATAGAAATTATCCATCTGTCATAATGGACAAAGAATGACAGCCAGAAGAAATATTTCAGGTAACGTTATGTAAGAGTTTAGAAAAAAAGGGGAAGGAAAGTAGGTCACAAAGAACAGGTGAGTTTTGACCTTGATATACGAGTGAGGTCGAACAGGATGAGCCATGGGACCAGCATCCTAGGAGATCAAGATAGAATCATGGTTATTTGGCTTTACATTAAAGCAAAATTAATTTCATAAGACCATCAACCCATCTAACGAGTATTGACTAATTGAGCAGACACATCTAGTGAGTTAAAATACGATCAAAATAGCTTAACATATACCTGAGGGTATTGATAAACTCAAAGCTTGGAAACATCTGATATTCTCTTGACAGGGCGGCTTCCCATGTCAGATGAAAATTCCTGATCATTTGATTACATCATGAATTTAGCTAAACCAAAGATGGAGTATATAATATAGCTTCTAAGCAGAAGACATACAACACTGGCATATTTCATTACCTGATCACGGAAAACGGTTAGGCCTTCCTTTAAACTAAGCTGGAACCAGTCACGACATGTAACCCTGTAATCACCAATTCGGCTGTGAATATCAAGTTTTACTGTTTTGACAAATTTCATGTTCAAATTTCCCCCATGGTACTTCAGTAAAAAGTACAATAGCAAGATGAAACTACAAATCATACACATTTGTGAAACATGCACTTTAGATTATTAGCTATAAAAACTAATTGCGCTAACCTGTTTCCTGTCCAGTTGTGAAAATACTGCAACAGGAGAAAACAAAAGTATTAGATATATATTGATCTGAAGCTTTTGTACATAGAATGGAGGATAAAAAGATATATAATGACATACCTCATGACCTATCACACCTAAAATTGCAGCATAATCTGCATCCGTTGCAGTTTCTGGAGATGCCAAGACAAGCTTTGAATTGAAAATCTGTTCAGGGAAAACAAAAGTTTATTGTAGAAACATAAAGAAACAAAAATTGGAACAGAAGGTGTAATTCAGAAACATACATTCAAACTCTTGTTCTCCATGGCCCCCCTACACAGCAAGAAAGGAGAAACATAGTTAATGCTAGTAACACCCAAACAGATAAATAACCAGTTGGACTAAGTAACATAAACTCACATGTTGAAATATGGAACAACAACAATATTGAAGAGATCCAGGTCATACTCAAGACCAAAGACCTGAGAGAAGTGAAAGTATACATATAAAAATAATTGTTTATTGTTGTCCAAGTGATATAGTTAGAGAGGAAAATTATAGAGGCCACCACGGGATAACTTACATCCTCATCCCATTTCATTGCAGCTTTAAGAGAATACATGGCGTGTGCTGTCTTGGGCAGGTCTTCAGCAGGGGTCCAAATTCTAAGTGAGACATTGCGCCCTGAGCGGGTTGTAAAAGTGTCATCCCTGCTCGCCAAATTTCCAGCAACCAGAGCAAAAAGATAGCAGGGTTTCTTGAAGGGATCTTCCCATAGAGCATAATGCCTGCCTCCCTGTAAGAGAAGAAAAACACTGCTTCACATTGTACCGATAAAACTCAGCATCGGTGTTTATTAAAAGAACACCTACCTCCATATCTCCTTGCTCAATGAGATTCCCGTTCGATAATAGAACAGGGTAGAGTGACTTGTCAGCTTCAATGCGGCAGGTATACTTAGCCATTATATTAGGATGGTTATAAAGATGAAAACAGTAAACGTCAATGTGGGAAATGCAGATACTTGGACGCAGACCATGGATGCTTGAAAAATCATATGAAAGAAATAACAGCAATACCTGATAATATGTAATCTTCCGAAATCCTTCTGCTTCACATTGTGTACAGAAATTGCCGGATGACTTGTATAGACCCTGCATAACCATCTCATGCATTAAAATCAAAAGCTAAGCGCAAACTCTTTACAGTAAACTGATATTCAAGAATTCTTTTCACCCACGTTACCACGTAAATATCAAAGCATGTGTTGTCTCACCTCCAAGGATGTGTTCTTATGAGGAAGTATTTCTGTAACGATTTCCAAAGTGAATTTGCCACTGGGAGGTGATAGGAGAGTCAGATGTCGTGGGTTCAATTTATACTCTTCCTCCTGAAAGCAATTATTTCTTAATCATACTCAAATCCAAAGATCCTTACTTGAGGCCAAAAATGAAACTATTTTCCACAAATTATGTTGAAAAAGTACAATCTAATTAAATGAAGCTATCCATGAAGAATAATGACAACTTTCTACCAATAGAAGTAAAGATAACTTCAGCAGTTTTTGATAATATCTTGACAATTCATACCTTGACAATTCATACCTTCAGTTGTTTGCCATTGACAATTACCGAGATCAGTTTGAGATATGTATCATCTAAGATGAAGGGGGAGAAGAACCTGTATGCAAGATCAAGAAGGAAAACATCAGCAAATTAAAATCAACAATAGCACTGATAAGGAAATGCCTTTGCTTAACATGATAAGCTCACATTTGAATATATACATTCTGTAAATAAACAAAAACATCTGTAGAAGATACAACTATAGAACTAAGTCTCAAAAAGATTACCTTCTTCTCTAGGGTAGACACTTATTTTCGAGAAGACATCAGTTTTATCCTCTCCCAGGAAAAATTTCAAATCCACCTGATTGTTCATTATGTCAGTCCAACAGTGTATTACTCAACCAAATTTAGTATCTACCCTTTGAGGGGTATGATGCATACCGTATCAAAATAGTAATCAGGCTTCTTGTAATCCTTAAGAAAGATTTCCTTTGGTGTTTCCATTTCAGATTCTTCAACTTGCTTGGGCAGCGGTTCTGTGGCAACTGAGCAGATTAGCCTTTGGTTGAGTTTCTTCGCACCCTAAACAGTATTAAATATTAAAAGTTGTTCAGACACAAGTAACCAGAAAAGATGACCATCATAAAAAGTGTCGAGGCAAATGAACCAAAAACACTTACAAAGTATGGAAAAGATGGACTTCGATAACTCCTCTTCTGAATAACCTAGTGCGCGATAGTTATTGAGACACATGATAAAAAAAATTGGTGTGAAAGAAAGGTAGTAACTTTACGACACTAACATTTATCAGAATTAAAAGCGTGATTTTATCTAAAAAAATACCTCGTAACTAAAGAATTTCCCCCACTTTGAGAAACTAGTCGAGGGAGGCTAACTTGGGCGGGTGCAGGGAACTGAAAACCATAAAAGAAATCAGCAGAAATAGAATCACAGCTGCACCATACAATAAAGAAGAGAAAATACAGCATGCTCAAGTTCAACTTCCAAATTCAAATTAACAACAAATAGTCTGCTTTTGCATCTTCGCTCAAGTGCGGCTTCATAAATCAAAGTTTCAAACATCCTTCATACAATCTATTGCAAGTCTGTAATAATGCACAAAAGCTAGCAAAGCACACACACAAATGCAAAAACATGACATAATAACAGAATGAGCAACAAGGGAATGAGAAATCACTCGAGAAGTAGACGATATCAATCCCAAGATACAATTCCTCGATAAATTTGAAGTCTTGCTGGGCAGAATTAACCGAGCCATCGCCAATAAAAACACACAATCACACACTAAAGCCCCAATCCAAAATATTCGAAAACTCAACAAAATCCCACAAAACCCCTTAATCAAGAAAGCCCATCAAAACCCCAGATGCAAAAAAATAGAAGACGGTACTTATAGGGCAAAGGAAGACCTATGGATAATATAATTCAGGGATAATTGGACAAGAAAAATAAATCAAGTAAAAAAAGGTATTTTTATATGACAATTAACATTAAATCGTATTACCTTTGTTTCTGCTGATGATCGCAGAATGAAATGAAACAGGGCAGCTTTCAGAAAAGATTCAACATCGTTTCTCCTAGGATTCAACAGCCGATGATTATGGGATTTATATGTGAATTTTATTTGTTTATTAATAAAATATATGTGCCTTTGTTTTAGATAAATCTAATAATTTTCAGCTGATGTGATTGGTTGTTTTGGCGGTTACATCGGAACGTGTGTAAACGAAACCCAAACTCTTCATTGTTGGGCCATTTGGACCGGGCTTTGGGAAATGTGGACCAGTGTTGAGGTGAAAAAGGCTTTAAAGAGCCTCTATCATGATCCAAGAGGCTTTTCAAACTTAGGCTCTAGTTTTTTAGTTGTTGTTCTAATAAGTAAAAGACATTTTTTTGTGTTTGGTAAAATGTAAAAACATTTTTTTTAAAGCATAAG
>JAULKL010302175.1:0-17938 GCA_032355745.1 Rubia rechingeri
CTTAGGCAGCAAACTAGTAACTGAAAAACTACCAGTTCTACTTAAGGATGAAATAACAGAAAAAGGAACATATCCTAAACAACTATGCCATATCCCAATATGGCCTTGGCTTTATTTGAATTAACAAAAGAAACTAAATCAGAACGACCATAATCTAAAATGTAGAGGCCTCCCTCACTGTGGCCTCGGTCCACGACCTCCTCCGTAACCTTATTCTGGATAGTGAAAGAATTGTCATCAAAACAAACAACAATATTTCGATCCCGGATTAACTTGGCGATAGATAATAAATTCTTGGTAATACGTGGAACAACCAAGGCATCAGATAAAGTAAGAGAATGAGAAATTCGGGAATTTCCAATGTGGGAAATATGCAATGAAGAATCATTGCCAAAATAAACACGATGATTACTATTACAGGGAACGACGCTATCTATGTTGGATGCAGAAGCAGTCATGTGATTGGTAGTACCAGAATCCATGTATCAATCAAGAGCAACATTATATTGCTGAAATTGTTGTGGCTAAGCTGTATCTGTGGAATTTGCAATGTCATCATGAGATACGTGAGAGATTTTGTAGCAGTATTCAGCAAGATGACTGAGACGATGACACCAATGGCAAACATAAGTGCCACCGTCACCCTGCCGAAACTGGCCACTTCAGTCAAGAGCTAAATTTTGGGCGGCACTCCTCCCACGACTGTGATCTCGGCAACCTCTGCCTCGCCCGTAGCCGAGGCCTCCTCTACCGTAGGTGGGTTGTCCGGACACTTGTGGAGTAGCAGAAAATGCAGCAGGTACTGGTCTAGAAGTAGAAGACGAGCGAGCTTTTAGAGAATACTTTAAAGCTTCAACAACAACTACAATATAAACAACTCCATAGGAGGATTTTTAATCATCAAGTCTCCTCTGTCGCGGGTGGGTTGTTCAGACCCCGGTGGAGTAGCAAAAACTGCAGCAGGTACTGGTCCAAAAGCAGAAGATGAATGAGTTTTGAGAGAATACTCTAAAGCTTCAGCATCAACCGCAATAGTAAACAGTTTTGGTTGGGGATCAATAATCATCTGAGCTGATGAAAACTGAGTGAATTCGTCCTTCAAGCCACGACAAAATAAGAAAACAATATCATCATTGGTAATAGTGTGACCCATAACACGAAATTCATCAAGAATTTTCTTACAGAGAGAGTAATAATCCTCAACAGATTGATCACGAAAATTGTTATGATATTTAGCAGTCAAAGCATCTCATACCTAAGCAACAGTCACCATACCATCGACTACTGGCATCGCAGATGGAGTAAGGGGTAAAAAACAATGCTTGAATCAGCTGATCTGATTGAATCCAAGCATCGTAAGCCTCTGCGAAAGCTTTGGAGGATTCAACACCATCGGAATTCTTGTCGGATGATCCCTTAGAAGCTGAATCATTTGGTGGAGCTGGGCATGACGTAGATCAATCAACAAAACCAATTATCTTACTAGACAGTACAACAGAAGTAACATGAGTACGTCAGTGAGAGTAATTGGAACCATCAAACTTGATGATGATGCAGCTAATCAACAAAGGAAGCGATAGGGACGTCATCAGGAACGAGCATGAACAGATCCGAGCATAAAAGAAAAATTAAATCGCACCAACCACACAGCAAGCTTGTGATTAGCAGTGGATGAGTGATCTAACTTTAGTGCATGGATGTTGGAGCAGCAGCGGACAAAAGAGGCGTTGGCCGAGCAGATCAGTGGCGCATGTGGTGTACTGCGGCGGCGCGTGATCGGCGGATCAGCGGTGCGTAAACGGCGCGTGAAGCGAACGGCGTCCAATTTTCGATCGGCGATTGACAGAGGCTAGGAAGTGGCGGCAATCGGGAAAACAACGGCGAGTGGGCGGTGGTCGGGATCTGAAATCTGAAGAAAATATTAGTAATTTTCAGGTAAAGCGGGGAATTATTTAGAGAGACCTAACCGATACCATGATAGAATGGAAAATCCACAAATAATTGTGGTGTGTATTCACACACACACACACACATATATATATATATATATGAAACGGGATATATACAAAATCAATCATAAATAGTTTCCTTTCTTATTCTGATCGTAAATCAATTATATATATCTCCATAATAGTTTAACCCTAAAATTTATTGAAACGAAATTTTTCATAACTGGTCTAAACGTTAATAGTCTAACTGGAGATTTTCTCGTATCATAAAAGTACAATAAGAAAAGTTCCAATAATGGCGTAAAAAGAAGATAAAATTGGTAAATCACAAGACACCTAAGAAGACAATTTTTTTATCCACTAAGAACACAGTTCATTCTCAATTAGTAAAAAAGCCCAAGAACACAGTTCACCTTCATTTATGAGAAAATAAATCGATCGTAAAGTTTTATTGGAACAAAGATGTTTTCTAGTTCTAGAGTTAATTATATACACAAATATCCATGTATTCTCACATTGTTATCACAGACCTTTTTTATCATTATTGATTTATTTTTTCAATTTCATTTTAGAAAAATAAATAATATTTTTTTGAATAATTGAAACTCACACCGTTTTGTTTCAATTGCTCCCATCGCCATCAATTTTCTCTTTTCTTTCATCGTCATTGCACATTTATTTTTGACATAATTTTTCATCAAGATTTCTCCCCAAATAGAATAAGAGATATAAGATGTGAAGTGAGCGCAAAAATAATGAAATCATTAAATGCTATACTAGTATTAATATTGAATGCAAGTATTGCAACTTTACTAAAAATTTATACAATGAAGTCTTTCAACCCAAAAATAAAGTACAAGTCTTTCAACCATACTCAAAACAATGACCTAATTGATTTACTATTGGATGCAAACCACACAATGTGTGATACCTCATCGTGAAGAAAAATGTATGAGTATTGAAAAGTGTAAGAATCACGGGGATTCTATCATAAAACCAATTGCTAATATATATGTAGAGGTAATTCATGATCTTATATACTAAGTAATTGCTTTGACAGCCACCAAAGGCGTGAAACTCGGAAAATTACCCTCTACGTAAAGACTCGAACCACTGCAGGAAATTTCTTATGAGATAAGGTCATCAAGAACAGTCTGGGATCTATCGTCTCGTCGTGGGGTTGTTGCTTGGTAGCTTTTGCATGAGGTTTCAAGGTTTCACAGATATGGAGGGTATGAATGGTGAGGAGGCATCTTTTCCAGTCTCTCTAATTATATACTCTAGTTCCCGATCTATGGCAGTGATTTTTGTACCATCTACCGGTTTATTCGATCCTTGGACAGGTACGTGTGGGTGAGCATAAGTGGTACTTATTGGTGGTTGAGTTTCAGAATGATCAACTTAAGGAAACGGTGTGATCCACATTGTAAATTGGGGGACCATCCCAGTATAAGGATCGGGTCCTTGATGACAATGGGGAGAAGGTGTCGACCACATAAGGTAGGTTTGAGGAAAATCTAAGGATTGGTTAGTGCTGATCTGTAGGGTGCTTGTTGTGAGGGGTAGACCCCACCTGACTGAAACATCGTCGGTGTCGGTGGCGTCATGGGGCTAGGAAAAAACCCGATGCCCATGGGCTCATAAGGTCTATATGGATAAGGTACCGCCATCTGAGGTGGTATCGGAACCTGCTGGTACATTAGTTTTGAGGAATGAAGTGGTGGGAGACCATGGACTCTGGCAGTCGTGGTGTTGTCAACATTGATCCTTACTGCTATGAACACGTCTGTCAAGTGGTTAACAATATTTTCCTCTTGGTTTTGCAATGGTCGAGGATGATTCCTCCTAGCTTGATTAGCTATTAGAGCAATCGTATGGAGAGGGGTGCGCCTAGCTTGAAGGAAATCGCCAAACTTCATAGATCAGAACCAGAGGTACTCCTCGATGTCGCTTAAACCTTTATAGGTAGTAGCTCATGGTAAGGGTTGAGTAGTTGCTTCTTCCGCCATTTATGATGTGTTTTGGTCCGGTGGTACGTCTACCATTTGTGAAGGACGAGAACCTGCTCGAGGTGGTCTACCGTGAACGATTTTGTCATCGAGCATTATTGAAGGTGCTTGGTTATTGACAATCTGATCCCACCGGGCGTGCCAGTTTATGCGTTTTGAACCATGATCATGATAGTCAAACCTTGCTTCAATAAGCTGATCTTGCAAATAAATTTCTCGGGTTGCCGGGGAAGAAAATTTGATGGTAAAGTCAGATAAAAAGTGTTTAATCTGAGTATTGAGAATTGAATGAATAGAATGAGGGAATACCTCATTATTTATAGGGGTTGATCCCCGTGAGATTCTTTAATCACATTAGGGTAAATATTTTCTTTACTTGTAGGAATATTTGTCATAACATAATGGAGTTACTGTATATTTGATGTACTGTAATTTTACCTTGAATGAAGGTGCAATCTCGAGATGTAATTGGTTTTAAAGATATTTCCTTTCAATTACTGGATTTAGGCCTAGCGCATGCTTGAAGACCCAATCGTGGAGTAGCAATGTAACCTTCGGTCGGAGGGAGAGCTTCAACTCTAACCCTCATCACCATGAAAATATATCTGCGTCAAATTTGGCTATGTTGCTGGGGAATAAATGTTTTATTTCGTAATTTGTTGATTGTTTTACCAATTTCACTACTGCGAACCTTATATGGTTCATACTCATGCCACTAATAAGAATTTTGTGAGTTTTGATTCAGAAATTGAGAGGAAATTTTTGAACAAAAGGATAACTCTAAAGGAGATCCATGTTGGGAGAAAACACGGGCGCAACGCAAGATGACCCAAATCAAACCTCTCCTATATTCACGGTGTAAGATGACAATGTCTAACTAACACGTAGAAAATTAATGTGAATAAATTATGTTGTTTATTTTATTGGGGTTTATTGTGATTTTATTGGATTAATGTGCACTTTAGGTGTGTTATTTGTCATAGATTACATGTTATGGATTTAGGAGGAAATTGGAGGAATTTGAGAAGCATTGGGGCAATTATGGTAAAAAGAAGGCAGTCAGAATATTCGCAGAAGAGGCGGCCGTGTGGAGTATTTTTGGAGATAATTTTTGGAGCTGATTATGGAGATATTTTTTATGATTTTATGATTTTTTAAGAGATAAATATTGAGATATTGCTGGAGAATTGATTATGATTTTATTTCTTAATTAGATATGGATAAGATTAGAATTTTAAATTGGGAAAGGATTATCTTTTATTTTTGGTAGAGCCAAATACGGACCGGACGGGGATGGTAATTGCGTGTATATTTACAACGCAGACTAGGAAGAATACGCAGTAGTTTTGAGTTATAGGCAAAGTTTGGTTTTGGTGATATTCTCGTTCAGGACAAGAAGTCTGGAGGACTTTGCTTTTCATTTTTGTTTTCTTAGTTGTGTTCACATTGGATAGCAGCAGACAATAAAGTTATTTGGGATTTGTGTATAAGCTTGTGTTTGGGGAAGACTTTGTGCGCACACTTGCGCCGTATTCATCATTACGGTTTTTTTGGAAATGATTTTCATAACTTGGAGTAGGAATACAAGATAGGGCCGAATGTGCAATACAATGGGCTTCTGCTACTACTAGTCTATCGACCTTAATCACTGATAAACTTGTATACACCATTTCTAGAACTATAATTTCCCTCACTATTTGCCTAACGTCTGGCGGGAAATGTAGATAATTGGTAATATGACGCAGTGTATGGTCGCAATCAGTTTTCACTAGCAACCTCACTTCCCTTCTTGCACTTGCTTGCTTCATCGCATGTAATATAGCCATTAGTTCTGCTTGGGCTGGCAGGAAAGTATGCACCCTCGATGTTCCACTCTATCTCTCTAGTAAGTTGATGGTTTGTGTACACCATGCCGCAACTCTGATTTCCGTGTTGATGTTAAAAGTCGCATTTGTAGTAACGATGGTGTTGTCCTGGAATCGATTGTCTGCACACTTGCCCTTTTTAAGCCACATAAGTTTGATATCTCCAACTTTCCTCATCTCCATGAATAGCTCCTCCCATGTATCCAATTGAGTTGATGGCGCTTGCAGATTCGGTGTTGCCTCCTTTTTTCCTTGCTCTCCAGATGATTTCATTAATTTCAGCCATTGTATGCATGAACGGTGGTTGTACTTAGTCAATTATAACTTTGTTCCTGGCACACCGTATAGCCCATATAACTAAGCATGCAAGCTCCTTATCCTCCTTTTCATGTGCTATTTTGAACCATTGTTGCATACATTTTTTAAAGAGACAGGGTTACCATAATTGAAGTCCAACCCCAGTCTACTCTGCCTCCACACTCTTTTAGCGAAGTCACATTCAAAAATCATGTGCTCCACTGTTTCTTCTTCTAACATGCACATTTGACACCTTGTGGAAATGTCCATACCTCTTTTCTTGAGGTTTGGGCTTGTCGGGCAAGCCCCCTGGATCATCCTCCATATGAGGAATTTGATTTGTTCTGGAATATTACCATTCCAAAGACTTTTACACACGTTTGTCTCATATGTACTTACTTGTTGAGTGACTGATGACGATGGGTGTGATCTTGTATTTTCCACCCAAGCTGCATGGTAGCCTGATTTGACCGCGTATTTCCCTAATGTGTCTCTTTCCCAGGCAATGTAGTCTTTGTCACTGAAACAGTGGGATGTGATGTGTATTTTAACTATTTCTTTGACAGCATGAGTTGGGAACAGAGCACGTAGTAGAGGCATTCTCCATTTCTTTTGTTGGTCAATTAAGTCGGAATCCTTGAAATTGAGAGATGGTAGTGCTCGTGTCTCGAACCTGATCAGATTAGCCTGTTGTGGAATTCAATTTTCTTGGATATCCGCTGCCTCACCTGTAAAATTTGCCACTTGAAGTGTGGTTTAATAAGTTTGAGCCCCATAGAATTCCTTTCTATCCCCACGAGTCTCCCTGTTTCTGCCTCGTCTGAAGGAGTCCTTGGTTCCTGTAGTACTTAGCCAAAAAGAAATGTAGCGAAGAATGAGTCCTTATTTGTAAGTAGCGACCATGCTTGCTTCCCTAGCATTGCTTGGTTCATTTCTGATGTGAAGCGCATCCCCAGACCTCCCAGCCATTTTGAGGTACACATCTTCAACCATGATTTCCAATGAATCCCTTTTCCTCCTGGGTCTCCCGCCCAGATGAACCTTGCCATTTGTTTATCAATCTCTTGTGTAACCGTTTTAAGTATCCTGGATGTGCCAATAGCGTACTGCGATAAAGAGCACAAGACATGTTTGCATAACGCAATTCTTCCCATTATCGACAAATCACTCTTCCTCCAAGTAGCCATTTTTGCTATAATCTTCCGTTGTAAAGATTTGAACAAACTGACCTTTGATCCCTTGAAGTTGATCTCGTGGCCTAAGTACTTCCCTTGTAAGAGGTTTGGCCTAATGTTGAATCTTAGTTTGATCAGGTTTGCTGTATAATCACTTGCGTTTGGGCTAATGAGGAATGATGACTTGTCAAAATTTATTTGTTGCACTGAGTATGTCGCGAACATGTTCAGCGTGGAAGCTAATTTCCTTGTCCCTTCTTCTGTAACTTTGAAGAATAGGATACAGTCATCTGCAAACATCATATTTAAGACACGAGACACACCTCTACCGCACTGTACTCCCCTGCATACTTGTTGGAATGATGCCAAGGCTAACATAATGTCCTAGAATGAATAAGAACGGGGATAGTTGGGATGGAGGACATCATTGGTGTAAGCCTTGTATGGGTTTGAATGGTTCTGAAACTTCCCCATTGAATTTAATTGAATACGTGACTGTGGTGACGCACTCCATAATCCAATTTATCCACTTAATAGGGAAGTCCATCCACCCCATGATATTCCTGAGGAATTCCTAGGAGACACAGTCGTAAGTTTTGCTCATATCTATTTTGAGAGTTGCGACAGCAGTCTTCCACGTCTTCTGTTTCCTAACCTTGTCTATGAGCTCATGCACTATAAGGGAATTCTCAACTATTGATCTCCCTTGTACAAATACTGCCTGATTTCTGGATATTAAGTACCCCATAATTTTCTTTAGTCTATTCGCTAAGATTTTAGCAATCACTTTGTATGTAACATTGCACAAACTAATTGGTCTTAAATCAGCAGGTTTAGTTGGTACCTTTTTCTTCGGGATTAATGTGATGTTGGTCGAGTTCCATTCGCTAAGCATCCTTCCTGCTGAAATGAATTCCTTTACCGCCCTGGTAAGATGCTCTCCAACCTCATTCCAGTAATGTTGATAGAAACCAGCTGGGATTCCGTCCAGGCCCGGGGCATTCCACTTTCCTATCTGAAATACTGTCATTTAACTTCCTCGTCGGTCACCATTGCTGCTAGATTGGTACGTTGTTCGTTATTAACTGACGGCTCAATGAGTTTTAGTACATCAGTAATGGTTGAATCCCCGAATGCGTCCAATGGTATGACCGATTCCCTCACATAGACTAAGCTTACGTGTTCAACGACCAAGTCCCGAAGTTGGTCCGGGTCCGTAATCCACTTCCCTTAATCGTTCTTCATTTGTGTGATACGGTTCCTTCCTTGCCTCTTTTTTGCCCAGTTATGGAAAAAACTCGTGTTTTTGTTGCCCTCTGATTGCCATCTTGTTTTTTCTCTTTGTTTCCAGAAGTCATTATGTTGAATTAATAAGGTTTCCAGTTCTTTCGTACTCGCACTTGCAGCTTTGAATTCATTCCTCATTTGTAATCTATCGATTTATGTTTCTTTTCTCCGAAACGTCTGTTCTAAACTGACAATGTTCTCTCAACTTCATTCGTGTAGACGTTGAATTGTGGTTTCCAACTTCGTTTACAATGACGGCATAAAATAATGCTACATTGTACCACGCCTTCCAGTGTTGGTTACTACTCTTTGCCAAGATTTCTTGATAATATCTCTGACCTCCTCCTTCCGGATCCAGAATGCTTCAAACTTTGGTTTATTTAATTATTTATGTTCGCATATTTTTATTATATTTTTTTTGTTTTATTCATCATTATAATTAGCTAATTAGTTTATCGGCAAAGAATAAAAATGCTAGCTTATAAATCGTGAGGCCTAATTTCTTTATAATTGTTTCTTGCATGTTCATGATTGTTATTGGTTGAATTTATTTCTAATATGATTAAGTCTGGATAACTTGAATATTTTTAGAATACTGCTATCTAATTTCCGCCCATACGTAATTGTTGGATGGAATTAGTAAGTGGCACAATCTTGTGAAAAATAGCTAACTAGCTAATACTGTAATAGCAAGATAGGGAATAATTGAGTGTGCATTGCTATTTGCTTTTACTTTGGTAAATGCTATATTGGGTTCTTTTAATTCTTAATGCTATCAAAATGTGTTTTGGTTTAATGAATACTTTCTGGGGACATTTTGGTAAGGGAAAAAGTTAGTTAATTATAATTGATTAACTGTCGATAAAGTAAGAAAGAATGGGGGGGTTTAAACGTATCTACTTCCCTATAACCGATATATGTGCAAGAATTGATTTATTATTGCGCCTATGATCGATAGTAACTAGAATGAAGTATTCTTAGCCGATATCATTTAAATATATTATTTCTCATTTTTAGATTCATTATTTGCAAGTTTAGTGTTAGAGATCATTTTAAAAATTAAGGCGTGGTGGCATCACCAAAAGAGTTTGGGAAATTAGTAGAAAGAAAAATTAGAATTATTGTTTTTTCTCCTCGTGGGATCGACCCTACTTACCAGTGTACTAATTAGTATTTTCTTGAGTTAGGGGTTATTTGGCGAGTAAAACGACGCTCACCAAAAATAAATACAGCAAGAACACAATACAATTTTAGTGTGGAAAACCTCCCCAACCCAAGAAGTAAAAACCAAGGGGCTCGTAAGCCACTTAAACTCTTCAACTATAATCAACAAAAATGGGCACACAATTTCTCCCTATCACCAACTAGAGTAATACAAGATTTCAACACCTATCTTGGCAAATAACAAGAAAATGAGATATCTAATCAAGATAGAAACCAAACTGAAACACCAACCTCTACTGTCATGGTTTTTCCCTTCTAAAACCAATCTATAAAGTTCAAAATAAGATCTCCACCATTCAGAATGTGAACCTAAGGCTCATGAACAACATATAAAAAATTCAGAGCGATCCAACAGCTAAATCTCGAGAACGGTCCGGAATACCGAGGCTGGTCTGCAGCACAAAACCCTACCCGAATTTCCCCTTTTCTCTCCTAACTCTTTTGTCTTTACCTTTCTTTCTTCTAAAGGAGCCTTAAATACCCCTAGGTCAAGTAATAATTGGGTAAAAGGTAATAGGCCCAATAACACATTCAGGTCAACACCCAAATCTTCTCCAATTAGGATGTCAAACCCAACAAACTCCCCTAACCGATTAGTTGGAGGGTATGGTCAATCCTGCAGCACCACGACAATACTCAGACTTCCCCCTTAGCAATACTTTCGTCAACATATTTGAACCATTATCATCCGTTTGATTTTTCTCAATATGAATGGCACTTTGATTATCACAATACAAAATGTACTTTTCTTTCTTAACTCCAAGCTCCATTTTGAAATTCCTTAGCCACACCATTTCTTTTGTTTCTTCCACGACAGCTATGAGCTCAGCTTCGGTAGTGGAAAAGGCAACACACTTTTGAAATTTAGATTGCCATGCCACAGCTCCTCCAGTAAAAGAAACCATATATCTAGAAGTAAACTTTCGATCATCCAAGCTCCAAGCCAAATCTGACCAACCAAAGGCTTCTCGCATCCCAACGTTAGCTGAAGATTCGATGTTCCCCAAAGATACCTTAGAATCCACTTTACGGCTTCCCAATGTTGTCTTCCCGAATTAGAGAAATAACGACTCACAACATCCACTGCATGAGCAATATCCGGTCTCGTACAAACCATGTCATACATCAAACTACCAACTGCTGACGAGTATGGAACACTCTTCATACTCAACTTTTCATCATCCGTAGATGGACAATCTGAAACACTAAGCTTAAAGTGGGAAGCAAGAGGAATACTTACCGCTTTAGCTTTGTCCATGCTGAATCGCTTGAGGACCCTCTCAATGTAATTTTCTTGACTCAAGTGCAACTTATTTTCTTCTCGATCAGGGGTGATCTGAATACCAAGGATTTTCCGCGTTGGTCCCAAATCCTTCATAGCAAATGAATCACTCAAAGTCTTCTTCAACTCATCAATCCTTGACATGTTCTTTCCAACAATCAACATGTCATCCACATAGAGCAACGAATAATAAAATCACCAATGATGGGATTTAGTCATCACATATCCATGTTTAACTATCACCGAGTTAAACTTTCGACACCATTGCCTTAGAGCTTTCTTCAAGCCATAAAGACTCTTCACCAACTTGCAAGCATAGCCCTCTTTTCTATTTTCTTAAAAGCCCTCCTGTTGCTCCACGTAAATCTTTTCCCGTAGGTCTCCATGAAGGAAAGCTATCTTCACATCCATTTTCTCGATCTCTAGATCAAGACTAGCAGCCAAGCCAAAACCAATCGAATGGATTTCATCATCACCGCATGAGCAAATATCTCTTCAAAATAAATACCTTTCCTTTGGGTAAATCCTTTCACAATCATTCGAGCCTTGTAACTAGGTTGAGAAGTATGTTCATCTTGCTTCAATCGATACACCCATGAATTCTTCAAAGCTCGCTTGCCCTTAGACAGCCTTACCAGCTCGAATGTACTATTCTCATGAAGGGATTACATCTCATCCTCCATGGCTTCCATCCACTCATTTTTGTTCTCATCTTCCATAGGTTCTTGAAAGCTTTCAGGCTCTCCCCCGTCAGTGAGGCACACATACTCATTTGGCGAGTACTTAATGGAAGGAATTCTAGCATGAGCGGATCTTCTCAGCTCTTGAGAAATGCCATTAGGCTCAACATTCTCTGCCTCATTCTCAATTTCAGTCTCTGAGCTGGAATCATCAATAACAAAATCATTAGCATTAAAAGAGCTGGAACCAAGATTCATACCTTGATATTGAGCATCATCATTGACCACCGGTGTAGAGACAATGGGAATAGAATCTGCATCAACCATTTCCTCATCAACCTGAGTAGGAGAAACACTAACAATCTTGTCGATGTCGCCAATGGTATAGTCTTCTATGAATACAACATCTCGACTCCGAATAAGCTTCCTATCAACAGAATCATAAAACTGGTATCCAAACTCATTAAGCCCATATCCAACAAAAATACACTTCTTCGTCTTGTCATCCAATTTTAACCTCTGATCCTTCGGAACATGCACATATTCCATGTAACCAAATACTTGATGGTGATCATAGGAAACATCCTTGCCACTCCAAACATGGTTCGGCACATCAAAATTCAAGGGAACATAAGGCGTGAGATTTAGCACATGTAAAACCGTACTTAATGCTTCACCCCAAAAATACTTTGGCAACTTTGCATGCGAAAGCAAACATCTCACTCTTTCAACCAATGTCCTATTCATCCTTTCAGCCAACCCATTCGACTGTGGCATCTTTAGAGATGATTTCTGATGACAAATACCCTGAGCTCGACAATAAGCATCAAATGGTCCAATGTACTCTTTCCCGCTGTCAGACCAAATACATTTCAACTTCTTCCCGGTTTCCCGCTCTACAGATGCTGGAAATGACTTGAAGGTATCCAACACTTGATCTTTCATCTTCAAGGTATAAGACCAAATCTTTCGAGAGTGATCATCAATAAAAGTCACAAAGTAGTAAGCACCACCAAGTGACCGAGTCTTCGTTGGTCCACACACATCGGAATGTACCAAGTCAAGAACTTTCTCATTCTTCGATGTTGCACCTGATTTAAATGAGTCTCCATTTTGCTTAGCGGCCATACAATGAGAGCACTTCTTCAACTTTATATTCTGAACCCCGGAAAGTACATTCTTCTTTGCCAAAATGCCTAAGCCTTTCTCACTAATGCGACCCAAGTGTTTATGCCACAACTTTGAGGAACTATTACCATCACAAAGGATGATTTGACTTTTGGAAACTTCAAACCGAGAAATTTACAATTTTTCTTAACTCTAGTCCCTCAAGAAACAACCATCAAGCCCTTTGTCAAATTCCACTGACCATTTCCAAAGGCACTACAATAGCCTTCATCATCCAATATTTGAATAGATAACAAATTGAAAAGAAGATCGGGAATGTGTTTTACCTCTATCAAAATAGGTATAGTTCCATTGCTAGTCTTGACACAAATGTTGCCTATTCCAACAACCTGTGCATATACACTATTGCCCATGCGAATAACACCATAATCACCAACAACATAATTAGAGAAAAAAATCTCTCTGTGAGGTAGCATGTGTAGAAGCACCACTATCTAGAACTCAATTCATCTCATCACAAGAAATATTACTTTTCTCAACACAAACAGCGAGAAAAACATCAGCAAAAGTAACATCATCATTACCTTCACTCTTCTCCTCATTGGTGGTGTTGTTTTCTTTCTTCTTATTCTCCTTCTTCAGCTTGCGACAATACTTCTTGATATGGCCCTTGGTGACATTCAACATTTTACCACTTGTTTGAACCACCACGCGATTTACCACGATTTCCTGAACCTTGACTCTTACTTCTCCCCCATGATTCGGTGACCAATACCTCAGAATGTGAAGATGAAGGATTACTCTTTCTCCTTATCTCTTCATTCAACATGCTATTCTTAGCCATACTCATCGAGATAACACCGTTCAGAGCAGAATTAGATAAGGACACTCTGATCGTCTCCCACGACTCCGGTAAAGTACCAAGCAGCTATAGCCCAAGTATTTCATCATCAAAAGTGTTTTTCATCGCAGCCAGCTGGCTCACCAATCCTTGAAATTACTCAATTGGTCAGTCATCGACGAACCATCCTTATACTTCAAGGAAATAAGTTGTTTGAACAAGTACAACTTATTGTTGCCAGTCTTCCTCCCATAGAGTTCTTCAAGTTTGGACCAAAGAGCATGAGCTTCATTCACACCATTTATGTGATTTAACACATTATCATTCACCCATTGACAGATAAAGCCACAAACTTTCATGTTCAACAAAGTCCACTCTTCATCCATTTTGTCACTGACTTGTCTTTGGTAAACACCGCTAAATGTAAATTTTTAACATAAAGCAAGTCCTCCATCTTGCCCTTCCAAACATGAAAAATTGAAGAATCATTCAAGCTCATCATTCTACTTGTATTAACATCTATCTTTACACACCAATCAACACAACCAATGTTCTGATACCACTTTGTTGGGAGAAAACACGAGCGCAGCGAAAGATGGCCCAAATCAAACATCTCCCAAATTCACGGTGTAAGATAAAAATGTCTAACTAACAAGTAGAAAATAAATGCAGCAAGAACGCAACACAATTTTAGCATTGAAAACCTCCTCAAACCAAGGAGTAAAAACCACGGGGCTCGTACGCCACTTAAACTCTTCCACTATAATCAACAATAATGAGCACACAAGTTCTTCCTAGCACCAACTAGAGGAATAAAAGATTTCATCAAGATTTCAATACCGATCTTGGTAAATAATAAGAAAATGAGAGATCTAATCAAGGTAGAAACCAAACTGAAATACCTACCTCTGTTGTCACGATTTTGCCCTTCGAACAGCGACCTAGAAAGCTCAGAATCAGATCTCACCGTAAAGAATGTGTACCTAAGGATCATGAACAACATATGAAAAATTTAGAGCGATCCACCGATTGAATTTTGAGAACGCTCCAGAATACCGCGGCTGGTCTGCAGCTCAAACCCTTTCCCAAAATTCCCCTTTTATCTCCTAGCTCTTTTGTTATTTTCTCTCTACCTTTCTTTCTTCTAGAGGAGCCTTAAATACCCTTAAGTCAAGTATTAATTGGGTCAAAGGTAATAGGCCCAATAACACATTCGGGTCAATACCCATATCTTCTCCAATTAGGAGGTCAAACCCAACAATCCAAACAATTAAGATGGGAGACCGTACATTGAGGCAATTGGCTGACCTAAATTTCAAGCAACAACCCCTTAGGGTTCGATAACATGAGGTGTAGGAAAGACTTGATTTCAAGTTGAAATATGGCTTATTCACTCGTAACCGAGCTTTCATGGTTTGGGAAGAGAAGATTCAAGCAAGTATATTTACAAGTTTCATACCGTCTACACAAGCATGAACCTGAAAGGAGTCACGATGGACCAAATTAAAATGAGAGTCTTTCCTTTTTGGTAGAAGGATTCGACCAAATAATGTTTTTATGTATGGTACCAAACAATATTACGAATTGGGTAAAGATGAAGCAATTATTCCTCGAGATTTTAAATGGTCTGAAGAAAAACATCAGCAACATCAAGCAACAACCTGGTGTGAATGTCATCTCGAGAACACCATGAGTATCACAGTCTAATATTTCTTAACTGAAGGAGATGGTGGTGAAATCGGTGGTCCAGAAGGTTGTTAACTAGTTTCACCCATGTGAAATCTGTGGTGAATCAACTTTATGGATGCCTAGAATTAAAAGGAAATCACCCTATATCTTAGAAGGCCCTTATCCACAGTGGTGACATATCAGAACGTTCTTGCGCTTGCTCCTTCCAGTTCCCTATCATTCTTCCAACTTCTCCTCCTGAGCCATGAAATTATTAATCAAAAATCTGAACCTCTTTTTTGGTGGGAGATTTCCCCATCCCTGATCTTCAGCCTCATCTTTTTCTTCAGACCGGGTCCTCTTCCTCACTTTTCCAATCTTGTTTTGGAACAGTATCAATTTCGAGCTAGAAAGGTTGACTTCATTAGCTTTCCAGTCATATGTCATCGCTCTATTCTCCTTTTTCTTATCAGTTTCCTCAAATTCCACTTGTACCGCTTTCCCTTTGCCAATTACCTCCTGTCTAACCGCCTTTTTCTAAGCTTTGAAAAGCCTTTTGTATTGCAGTCATCCTCTTCTTAATATCCTTGTTTAGCGAGAGAGCCTTATGTTGAGCCTCCTTTTTCTCCATTAATAATTTGCTTCTTCTTATAGAGCCTTCAGGGACCTCCTTGTTATTCTCTCGTTCTTCCCTCTGACCCTGTAGAACTTGATGCAATATTTATGCTGCTTCCTGTACTATACCTCTCTCATCTTTCTGGTTAATGTTCACCCTGCTAAGATCAAGCAACTCGGCGGCAGCATTATTCATTGCTACCTCGTCTTTCTCTTGTTCCTCCATTAGCTCTGAAACAAGCTGTCTAGAAAACGAGGATACTCCATCACCGCTGCTACTATTTGAACTATGAGTTGAACTGAAGGCATCTGAAGCATGATTTATTGCCATAACTTGATCATTATAAACCACACCAATTCCATCTTCTCGATTTCAAATTGCTCGGGAATTATGTGATCAATGACCTAGAACCTATCCTCCTCCTTATCTTCCAACTGAACTTCATCATTCTGTTCACCATTAGTCTCCTGATGATCCACCCCATCTGGATGACCGTTTGCATGGTCATTAGGTAATTATGGATGTTGAGGTGGTGAGGGAGGTTGATATGGTTGTTGCTTTGTTTGTCTTCTTGCTCCAAAGTAAGGATCAAAGAATAGGTGATTTAGATTAGAGGGCCCTACTCCCCCACCATTGGAAGGGTCTCCTCCTCCACCTGAATTTCCAGCACTTCCTGGTCCAGTGAAATTCTACTGAGGCAGATGGTTATCTGTTTCCATTGAAATCAAAAGCCCCTCTTGTACTTGATCATCTTATAAATCTCTATATCTCTCCCACCTCAAATCTATAAAAGCCTCGGGAATTCTCGTATTTCTTTTCGTTTGTCTATGACAGTGTGCTCTCAGAGACGACGGTAACATCTCCATATTAGGATTATAGACAATATCCGAGCCCCTAGCAGCATTATGAGCAAAAATGTGGCTATCAATGAAACGTTCTAAATCATCATTTTCTGTGGTAGAGCATCTTTGACATGGATGCCCAATGACTCCACACCTGCGACAAAACTTGTACATCCTTTCATACCTAACGTCCACCCACACCCTTGCTCCATTTATGAAATCAACATGAAAGCTAGATATTAATGGGGTTCTAGGAACAACCCACATTTTAGCACATAAATACTTTAGATTCATCCTTGGCCATAGCCTATGTCAACATCTATTATATCTCCAGCTTGATTTGTAATCTTAATAGCACTCACCTGATATCCCATGAATCTGAATAGGGATCTTTATCTTTTCCACCCTTAATCTCCTTAGTACCATTCCAGTTCTATAACGTTTGAAAGCTAGCAATCCTCCAGCCATCGAGTAAGGACTCCTATGAAGTGCAGCCAGTGCCTCATCTCTGGATTGAAACTTTATCACGTAAAAATTCTTGTAACGATGTTGCACGTAAGCTCTGATACTCCAGTATGTGCTGAGATACTCGTTGAGCCTTTCTGCGCTAAAAATATCTATCATCTAACCAATACCTCAACAAGCAATTATGATTCATCTCAACAAACTCCTCTATATCTTCCTAATTTATCCTAACACCCTTCCCCCCAATCCCTTCTGGATGTACGATTAATCGTTGAGAGGTCAATATAAATAATTATAGGCTTCTTATATTCCTCTGAAAACTCTGACCACGGTGGAGTAAAGAAATCATCTGAGAGAGGAAGTGAAGAAACGTCACTCATTTTCTCTTTGGGGACCCTTGATTTATACTTCGTAGATGAAACCCTATTCTGGTTGTGAAGTCCTTAGAATTGAATGTGCTGGTATTTATAAAACTCTGAAATCCTGTGTCTATTCTTCTTCTCTTTAAATCCCTTCCATCTTCAAACCTTTTCCTTGATTCTCTCTCCCAGCCATGATCGCGCCTTTTGTGTTTTCCATATTAACTGACCAACCTGCCAAATAACTTCTG
>JAULKL010303118.1:0-17912 GCA_032355745.1 Rubia rechingeri
CGGGCTGAATTCGGTCGTGTTGGGTTCATGTCGGGTCTATATTTCTCGGGTTATAATCAGGTTTCGGGTTGAGTTCGATAGTGTCGGTTAAGATTCGGATTGAAATCTTTTGGGTTAAATCAATTTTCGGGTTGAATAGGTCGTTTCGGTACGTGTCGAGTTTTCGGTTCGGCTCAGAGACGACACTCTACCCCATGGTACTTATCGATCATGTAGTCTCATTGGTATTTGAGCAATTGTAAAAGTTTTTAAAATTTTTATAAAGAGATATTAATTTTTTTAAAAAACTTAATTTTCAAATTGCATCAAATTTTCTATTTTAATATTTATTTAATAATAATGATCAATTTTATAATTAAAATTTAATCATTACTTTAAAGACAAAGTATAGAAAAATACCATCTTTTCATAGCCTTATGAAAAGAAAGAGTTGATTAGAAAAATAAAAAGTTTAAAGGTTTTAGTTGCAATATTAAAAATTTATTATACAACGTGCAGTAGTTATAAGTTTATGACCCGATTTAATGCAATCCGAAAATTTTATCTTCATTTCTTCTAATTTGTAGTGTAAACCTTGGTCTTTCCATGACTTATGGAAAGACCGTCTTTAAAGAGACGAATGAATAAAAATGTATTCATAGAGGATAGGTTAATTTGTAAAGATAAATTAATTAAAAATAAGTTTTAATTATTTTTTAAAAAATTAAAAAAAATGGCTAAAAAGGGCCTTTAGCAAGCAGGAAACTTACTTTGCAGTTGGGCTAGCCACTAATAGAAAGGATGACAAAAAAACTCAGACATTGGAGCTCCAGGATGTTGAGCTATACAGAAAGTCTTCAGCTTATCAGAAGAGTGCTTTTTGCAATAGCAAACTATTGGATGCAGTGTTTTCCATTGCCTAAAGTTGTTCTTAAGCACATTGAAGCATTATGCAGATCATATTCGTAGAGCGGGGGAGAAGAAATAACCAGGAAAGCACCAATAGCCTAGGAGAAGGTATGTTCAGAAAACAAAAATGGAGGATCGAATGTGATTTCATTGCAGCAGTGGAATCAAGCAAACATGATCAGGACTTTGTGGAATTCATGTAAAAAGGTGGATAGAATGTGGAAAAGGTGGATCCATGTTTATTATGTGAATTCTGGGGATATTATGAGAATGGACTGCTCCCAGGTATTTAAGAACCTGATGTGTTGCAGGCATAAAATAGAAAACATGGAGGAATGGAGGAGACAATTGGGGAGGGAGAAATTTCAAGTGAAAGAGATGTACATGAGAAATGAAGTTTGCTTTGGCACGGAAGTAACGGATTTTGATATTACTAATAACACACTTGAATGTATAGTTGTTAGGGCATGGACTAAGTCTAGATTGAAAGAAAAATGTGTTGATCTAATGGTGCTTGCGGAATAGGAGTTGGAAGAGAGTAGCTTGTACATAACTTGAGTTATGGAAAGTGAAATGAGTATACTTGTTCCAAAAAAAAAAATGTAAAAATCTTCGACCAATTCATTGCATAGGTTATGCTACAAAACAGAAAAGGGGAGACAATCTTTTAGGTAAAGAATTAAAGAAGCTGAAATTTAGAGACAATCTTTCGGGCAGAAGAATCAAAGCCAAATTTCTAAATACTAGTTTACAACTTTTAATCAAATTAATAAAGAGGACAACAACTGATTCTTCAATATCATATTCACGTTGTAATTCCGTAAAAAAAATTATTTTTTTAAAAACTACTATTAAGTTATCAACACATAATTCTCTCAATTCAACTATTACTAAATATTCTATTAACGCCATTGACCACCACTAAACTACTACTACTCATCCGCCAATGGTTCAATCCCCCCAATCTATCCATCCCATAAAATCTTAATCCGACCACAAAATACAAAGGAGGGATGACCTTAAGAAAATATCTAGACCCTTTCTCTGTTCCTGATGCATCTTAAATCCACCCGAGCAGCACACTTTGAGCTCCTCGATTTCAAGTTACCTTAAATCAATCCCCGGGAAGTCCTAGGGAAAAAATTCGGGTGCCTAAGTCAGCCAAAAGAGTAGAGAGTATCGTATATCACCGTATGTAAAACATAACAATGTAATTATACCTGGTATTTATACCTGTTTACATTATTGCAAGGGTTAGGAGTATGTACTATGCTAATTGGGTTGGGCTTAGCCCCCATAAACTAATAAGTTAAGTGGGCCAAATGCGTTTATATTTCCCTTAAGCCCAACTATTTTATCTGGGCTGGGCTAATTAGGATTAGACTATTATCAAGAGCCCCCAAAAAACCAAAGGTTTCTCGAAGCTACAAAGATTCTAGGTGATGCTCCCAGGGTTATGGATTCGAGAATACCTACGAGATACGAAGCAATGAATCGAGTCGATTGGTAATTCTTTGGGCTTCGAGGTAACACTTGGTTTTTCGGTATCTTTATTCTAGTTGCAGAATTCAGAGAGACACGCTTTTTCCTCAGTTACACCAAAGAGGCGCGTGTGCAACGGTTTTTTTTTCCAAAAGGCGTGAGCAAATTTACTTTATTTCAAACTTTCTAGGTTCCCTAGGTAATCATCATTATATCTGCCATTTTAGATTTATTGACCCCCCATTCACTCAATTCATTCTCATTTTACTTGCAGGTTATCTAAGGAAAGCTACCAGTGCAAAAAATCTTCTCATTTCATCACCAACTTCATCCACTTCATTTTCTTCAAAAAGTAAGTCCCATCCACTTCTTCGCCTTCTTTTCTTTCGTTTTCCCCCAATATTTAGGGATGGATACAAATACTCTAGTGTCTTATGAGGAATATGGTGAGAAGGAGTTTTCTGATAATGTTGTGGGGCAGGAAGGGGAGGAAGCTAATTCGTCCAATAAGTTAGACTCTGTTTCTAGATCTAGTGAGTCAGAAGATTCTTATAGGAGTTCAAATACAGTAGAATCCAACGAGTTAGGTCGTACTGACTATAATCCCGACGGAATTTCAATCACCGACATGGCCCTTAAGGGTTATCCCAACGTCTGGCCTGTTGGTAAAGGGAAACCGTTTATTCAAAGGTCACCAGACATCGAAAGAATAAAAATCTGAAAAGGAGGTTCCTCAAGGGTTCCCTTAGAAGAGGAGAAAGTTGTTCAGGCAAGGGATTCCTCAAGGACTGTTACCAATGAAGCTGATGAAATTGGACAAGAGGAGGCATCTTTCAATGAGCCTCCTGCCATCGAGGGATTAGATTCATTTTTAGATCTTCTCAATACCATTCTACTGGGTCAAAGAATTTCTCCGGATGTCTATTTACAACCTTTAAGGCCAGAGGAATCCATTGATGATATGCCTCCTGGCTGATCAATTATTTATATTAAGGTGTGCCCTGCACAGGTTTATCCAAATGTGATAGTGGTTATCATGATGTTCATGTCAAGATGCGATGAGCTTGGGATCAAGCCTAAATATAGGATGCTTCGATCTACATACAGTGTAACCATAGTGGGAGAGGGGAGGATAATATTATTACCTTCTCTAACAAGCAGAGAAAGCAAAAAACTTTCAATCTCCCCTCTCATTCGGGAAAATGGAGAGATAAGAAGAGGGTCTCACCTTGGATAGGGAAAGATACAAGGTTTCTCAATGGAATCCCAAAGTAGCAGTCGAAAAATAAAAGCTACGAAGTATGTCTGCCCTAATGACCTTACGGGCGATAGGAGATGTATTCTCGCATCTTCTATTAATTGTAAAGATTTCCTCAATCTAAGGTTGGTGGGTTGCCTGGTCTCCGGGGATTTTCAATAAATATGTTTATCAGGAATTGAAGGATAAGAAGCAAAAAAGAACAGAAAACTCCGAAGGGATCAAGAAATGAAGGAATTTAGTTAAGGAGGGAAAGAGTTGCCAATAAGTTTCGGAATGGTCCATTGGAGAGCCCCCTCTCGATCCTATTCCGGAAAACCCTCAACCTTCAGAAGCTTTCGAAGGTGTTTTTATTATTATTGAAGATATTTTATTTGAAATTATTTTCCTTTATCCATTTCTAATTCTTCGTTATTATTTTTTCCATTGGGTCTTAGCGGAACTTTGAGGCATAAATCTCGAAAGATCAATCCCAGAAGTTCTTCAATTCCTATTTCTTCTCAGGAGATTCCTAATCCCCCTCCCCCGTCAAAATAAGGAAACTCAAGAAGCTCTAACTCAACAAGAAAAGCTTAAAAAGCGGAAAGGATCAGAGGAAATCCCCTTGCACAAATCACATACGAAGGGAAAAAAAGATCAGACGACCTTCAGCACAACTCTCGCTCCTCAAGATTCCTCGAATGATCTGGCACTCACCACACCAACTTTGGATAATTTAATCAAGTGTCCCAAGGTTTGCTCATACTCTCAATATTTTTTATTATATGTTTTCACTTATTGGTTTATAAAGCGTACATACATCCCTCTATTTATCAGGTGTCTCGATCCTTATCTTCCCTATTGTCAGTATTGAGTGCCAAACAAATGGTAGCTCAAGATGAAGAAATCTCCAAACTTCACCGAAAAAGTTCAACAATAAAGCCTTGAGATAACTAGGCTAAATGAGGGTCCAATTTCTGAACATCGTCGAAAAGTTCAAAAACAAAGCCTTGGAATAACTAGGCTAAAAGAGGAGCTTGGGGCAGCTGAGAAGAAGAGCAAGGATAGCCTTACATCTCTCGAAGCTGAGAAAAGGAAATCAACTTTGCAGCAAGTAGATTTGGACAAAGCTCGAGAAGATTTAATGAAGGCTCTGAACCTTGAAGTCCAAATCTGTCTACTCGAAGCCTTCAAAGACAAGCTATTAAAGACTCATGAGTTTTATGATTTCTTCATCAACCTCCTCGAAACTGGTCAAGAGTGGGGTTGTCAATATTTTCTAGAGGACATCGTACTACCCACAGTCTCCGATCATTTTCTAGCTAACAAAATCAAGTATATGAGAACTTTCCTGAAGTCTAAAGCTGGGGATATCTTGAATAATAAGTGGGAAGAAGGTGTCAATAATTGAGGCCTTCAAACAAGCTTTGTGAAGTTCCTGAGGTCCTCGAAGCAGTTTTATACTGCTGAGAGTATTCGAGCCCTCTCTTGAAGCCTTGCCTCTCAAGGAAAGTACTAAGGCTTCTAAATCTCAAGCATTCGATGCTCAAACTAGCACAAGCATGCCAAAGAAAAATGATGAGATAGCTAAAAACATCATTGACCAACACTAGGGCAGGAGAAATGTAATTTTTTGCCTTTAAAGACTCCTCATGTATTTCTATCCCCCTATTTATGAAAAATATTTCTGTTTCTTCTCCTTTTCTTTTTTGATTAACATATTTTTTCCTTTTTGTAGTACAATAACTTGAAGAGAGCTTTTGAAAATGCTTTCCAAGATTTTTACGAAACTCACAAAGAGTTGAATTGTGCTCAAGAAGAACAAATAAAAATGATGAAATCAAGCATCGAATTGCAAAAAGAATTAGATTCCGGGCGTGACCACAGTCATCCCTCTTGGAAAAAATCCTTAAAAATCTCGCTGATAAAAATAAAGAGTTAGATTTATGGAAGAATGGCTCACATACCGTTTTCCAAAAAACATTGTGAGAGTCTGAAGCTAAAAAGCACAATGGGGTAGTTGGGGTCATGCCCCTGGAAATTATCGATAACTGTGACCTTGTTGAGAGAAGTTATCGGGAAACCATGCATCAAGTGAACTCTAAGTTCGAATCTCTTTCTCGATGCCTTGCCTACGCTGAAAGATTTCCTATTATTGAACCTCAGTTTAATCTTTGCCAAAATGAAAATTATAAGCTAAAAGCTCAAGTTAAGGAAGTTGTGGATTTACATAATGTAGCGTTGGGTGAGATTAATCGACTAAATGAGACTTTAACAGAGAAGGCAGATACAGATGACTCTTCTTTGGCTGCATTTTTGTCTATGGAAAACTCTCGCCTGGCTGCTAAAAACTCATGCCTGATTGTAGAGAATAAACATCATGATGCTTCAATAAATCTTACATCAAAATCTTTCGAGTGCATGGGTTATATCATGGTGTCCTTCACCCTAAGTTCGTTGCTAATATTCCTGAATTCCTGCAGAGAGTTGCTGATAACTGGATCATCAATTGCAAAGTATATACTAATGGTACTTCTCGCCAAAAGGCTGTTACTAAAGCTATATTAGAGTGCCTAAGAGAATTTCCTCAAATACACTAACGACCAGGACCCTCAAAGAAATCAGCTTTGGGTACTTTGAGGGTTGCTACCGAGGCTCAAGCATCTAAAACTAAGGAGAGCAGCAAGAAGAGGAAGTATCCTAGAAACGAGGAACTTCAACTGATGAACTTGGGAGATGATACCGAATCAAGAAAGAAGTCTACAAATTCTAAACGTTCCCATTCGAGGGATGTGGTTGATCCTCCCGAGTATCTCGAAGAAGAACAAGACTGAGACTTTCGTCGTGTTGCCAGGATTAAGTTAGAAGATGTTGAGGAGATAGAAGCGAAGTTAGGAAAACTAGTCCCCTAGAATTTTTCAATCTTTGAATTAATTTCTCCCATTTAATGTAAATACTCTATGTTACTTGCATATTTATTTAAGTATTAATAATATGTTGAAAGTGTCAGTATCGTTTAGTAGAATGCTTTGTCATGCATTATATGATTTGAAGTTTATACTTTATGAAGATGCAGTGTTTCAGCATACATCGTATATTTTATCAAGATGCAGCATTTCAGAATACATGGCATAAACTTGACATTTGGTGTAGTGTTTCTACATACGTTATACACTAATGTCGAACATTTATCATAGAATTTTGACATTTGGTGCAGTGTTTCTACATACACCAATGTCGAATATTCTTCACACAAACGTGACATTTGATGCAGCATTTCAACATACACCAATGTCGATCATCCATTACACAAAAATGACATTTGGTGCAGCTTTCAACATACACCAATATCTAACATTCTAAAGCTAACGATATCTCTAGAGATTGACAACATTCCACCGCAATTGGCTGTATAATGTCCTTCCCAATTGGCTGCTAATTTTCCATCAGGCTCTCGCCTACTCTTTTCATTTATCCTCATTACTAGATCTCCTGGATTGAACTGCATCTTTTGAACCCTTCGATCATAGAAGCACTTGACCTTTTCCTTTACTTTCGCCTCGTGCAAAGACGCCAACTCCCATTTTTATTCCACCATATCAGGATCCAAATAGAGATTATCTTCATTTCTTTCTTCATGAGCTAACATCGTTCTTAAACTTGGCACTCCAATTTATACTAGAATTACAGCCTCAGACCCATAAACTAAATCATAGGGTGTTTCACTAGTGGCTGATGATTCAACCGTTGGATGTGCCCATAAAACACTCGGCAATTCACATATTCAATTTCCCTCAGCACCTTCCAACCTAGCTCAAATCCCATTAACGATGATTCGATTGGCTACTTCTACCTATCCATTCGCTTGAGGGTGAAATACCGACATTACCTTGTACTGTATCTTACACTTCTCACACCATTTTTTGAATGGATCATGAATAAACTACTTCCCATTATCTGTTATTATAGTCCTCGGAATTCCAAAATGGCAAATAATATTTTTCCAATAGAAAGCAATTACTGACCTTCCCTCCATATTTGTTAAATGCTATGCTTCCACCCATTTAGTGAAATAATCGATAGCCATAATGAGGTAACTGAATCACCCTAGTGCCTTGGGGAAGGTTTCCACCAAATCAATTCTCATTTATCAAATGGTCACGAATTGTGTATATTCATCATCTCCTCTTGGGGAATATGAGAAATTGATGCATGATTTTTTCACTGATGGAAATCTTGGATATACTTATTTGCATCATCGAACATCATCAGCCAATAATGTCCTGCACGTATAAGCCTCGTTACAACAGACCTGGCCCCCCTGATGACTTCCACATATTTCTTCCTGTACCTCCCTAATGACGAATTTAATTAGTCTCACATTATATGAATTTAAGAAAGGGTTATAATAATTAAATTACTCTAGTACAGAGGCAACCACAAAAAAAACATAGTTCCAAACATCTCCTAATAAAGGCCTAACACATGTCACATTGATAAGCATCATTTGAGGTGGGGCATCTTTGACTCTTTGAAGGCTCGCTCATAAGCACGTTGCTTCTTCTCTAGATTTCATAAATGCTCCCTGAATTGGCACACTTTGTCGTGAACCCGTTTGAGCCAATTATTCATGGTCTTGATAAATTTAAGGCAAAACTCCTCTGTAATTACATTTTATAAATAACAATAATAAAAGATAATTATAAGACGTAGATATATCTTTAAAATAGTAAATGTACCTTCTTCAACCCTTGCAAAACTCCTCTGCATATAGTCGCATGCCTTTTCCTTGCCATGGAAAGCCATTTGTTCACACTTCACAAGATCAACGTAATCATGTTCCTATAAGGCAGATTTTTTTATTATTCTCTTCGATGTATCTACACACATCATGTGCTTAAGCAAGGTTCCTTAGTCGGCTTTCTCTTGTCGATTTGGACCGACACCCGCGAACCGGGGCATTAGGATTTGAAAAGGACATCCCAAGATGTTTCCCACGTGGATGCGAATTTGAATTTGGGTGAGGATTGGAGTTCCACGATCGTAAATGGATATAGGGTTTTTAGAATGAATCCCAATTTGGATTTTTTAAATAGGTGCATCGGTTCTGAGCTTGGAACTAATTTGTGTTAATTTTTCACAGGGACAGTTTATAGTTCCTAACTAGAAACTAAAATCAGACGTTGTCATAAAACTGTCACGATTATTTGTTCCAAATCTGGAACTAATTTTCGTGCTTTTATTGAAATTTATCAAAAAATGAATTTAATCGTTGGTTGAGCAAGTTCTCTCTTGAAAATACATCAGAGATCGAAACCATAGTTCTAAGCTCATAACTGCCCTATTCAGGATTTATATTTCGTCAAATACATAGTTCCGAGCTCGTAAATATAATCCCCAAAAATGACTTTAAAAAGCCATTTCTTCGTAGGGACCGGGTTTAGTCCTGAAATTACATCATAGATCGGAACATCAGTTCCGAGCTCGTAACATCTATATTCGGGGTTTCTATTTCCGCAAAAGAAATAGTTCCAAGCTCGTAAATGTAAGGAAGGAAAATTATTTTAAAAAATTCATTCTTCACAGGGACTAGGTTTAGTCCTGAAAGTACATCAATTCCGAACTCGTAAAGCTAGAAATTTGGACTACTTATTCATCTTCTGAATAAATGGTTCTGATATCTTAACGTATTCAGGGAAGATATTTAAACAGAGCTGAAAGAGTTCCTCCATCGGAACTGCTTCGTCAATTATGGTTATCTCATGAATATGGGCCATTATTACATCCAAAAAATAATAATAAACATCTACGTACATGAGAGATATGAAAATTTTAAATAGATAATATCTTAAACATAATGTAGTAGTCATGATCATCTAACATAATATGAGGGAATTATCTAAAACACAACATCCAATTCATCCAAAACACAACATTCATAAAAAAATGTTCTTAACATTCAATTCATCAACCTAACATTTCTTCAATATACGAGTCGGTCTTCTCAGGGTCTGCTTCTCCATCCTCACCTTCTTCGCCCTCAGTCTAATTGTCCTCAGAATATTTGGGCTTAAATTTTGGCATACCCTCGTTTTAACTAAGCACAATGTGGAGTACGGTGGATTCAATAAATTTGTCGTGCCTAGCTACGGCCGCTACTAGCTCTGCATTAGCGGCACTAATTTCACTTCAAATGCATGACATGTACCTTTTCAAGTTACTCATCTAAGAACCTCGACTACCTACAAAATGTAAAAAAATACAACATGAAATACTTATTACGGAAAGTAAAATAACAAAAAAATACTTATAATTGAAACTCTGAAATCACTCACGAGATGAAGATGCCTCTACCCTTCCCATAGCGGCGTTTTCCCCTCTCTTCGCTGCCCTAGTGAATGACCTGAGTATTGTGCGCTGGACATATATGCTGACTTCGTCCAAGACCAAATGTTTGTGGTCGAACCAAGCCCCATCATAGTACTCCAAACGCAATGGCTTGTCGATGGGAAAGCCTTTCACTTTTGGATCAACGCTTTGATCAAGCCACCATAAGAAAGACGTCGCGGCCTTTAACATATACATTAAAATTGTATAGCTCGGGTTAAGCTTTACACCCTCCATTACGTAGTAGAATATCATTACATTCACAATCGCTGGCTCACATGCTTGGCCCTCCGACGGTAGGACATTTTGAAAAATCCACTCGTAGACTAACCTATCCTCAACAGACAACACCCCCACATCATAGCTCTCAGCTTGCCCTGGTGCCAAACCCGACCTATGAAAATACTTCTTAGCCATAGAAATTGGTACAAAGGGGTTACCTCTGTAACCCTGGGCCAATTCTATTGATGTAAAATTTCAATATGTCCATCTTCATCAACATGCTTCAATTTATTAGGGTCTATGTGCTCGCAACCTAAGGCATCGTTAATAGAATATTTGGTGACGGGCATTGTGACACCATTTACTATTGTTTGCTCCTTATTGTTACTGTCATGTCCCAAATTAGCATAAAATTGTAGGACCTGTTTGTAATGGACAAGTTAATCAAACAAAATCAACTTATCAAAACTCGAGGGCTCAAACTTCTTAATCACATTTCTTAGGGCTTGTGGCTCAACTTTCGTTGCATGAATAACCTTAGGATTTGTGTATTTTTTACAATGGAAGTCCACATACCTTCGTTCAGCACCTCCAATGAAGAATCGTTCTGACCTACCAGGGAACTCTCATGTTGGTCGATGACTACGGCTGGAAGCATTCCCACCCCCACCTCCCACTTTTGCGTCGTCGCGACACCTAGGACCCATCAGTTTCTTTGGGATGGTGGTGGATTGAATATAGTTTACGAGTTTGTACATTTGGGGGCAAATAGAGTTGTATAATTAGGATTCTTAACGGGTTATGAAAACTCGTCCCCGTTTTTTGGTACTAAGAATTGGTTTCAAGCTCGGAACCTATTATGTCATATTTTACAAGGACATGACAAAGTTTCTCAGCCAGAAGCTGTTCGCCGACATAGTTTCCGAGTTTGGAACTTATTTACAGGCTATAGAGGAAACAAAGCATTAAAGGCGGTTTTCAATTGAGTAATTAATACCCATTTGTTTCAGCAGGAGTTCCCTCCCATTTTCTCCCTCAAAAACCCTCCCAAACCTTCTCCTACAAAGTCCTTCTAAAATCTCATCTAAATTCTCAATTGTTTTGCTATACCAACCAAAACCCTAGATTTCATCATCTACATAACAAGTTCTCTCAAAAATCAACACAAAAGAGCTTAGATTTTGGTTAGGGTTTTTACAAGTTGAAGAATATGGTCTACTAAGGTCATTCCAACATCTAATCCCCATACATTGTTCAAGAGGTAAATATTAAAGTGTTGGTGTTGTTGTGCATGGGGGTGTATCAATCCCATTTTTTGTTTGAGTGTTGTTCCTAGGATATATGTAGATGGTGTGTGTTATTATAATTCTGTTGATGTTATTGTTTTTATCAAATGTCACCTATTGTGTTCTAGTAATTTGCAAGTGGAATATATTGATTGTCTATTTAGTTTTTAATGTCACAGAAAAGGACTCGAGAAGAACCAACGGGTTCACTCGAAGGAATTTCTGATACAATAGGAAATGAAGATGATGAAGAATAGGGGTCAGATGAGATCGTGATTGCTAGGAAAAATTGTAGGACTTTGGAATGTATAATTTCAAGGAAGGATTCTAAGTGGTCGAGTTGGGTAGGACAAGGGTACACATCAATTATGATAATTGACACGAGATACCTAAAGAATACAAAGACGTCCTTTAGACGGAGTGCAAGGTGCCTACTAGCATTTCTTACTTCATTTATGGTTCTACCATTTTCCTTTCATTTGAAGTTTAACTTAATTGAGCTAGGTGTATTTCATCTTTTCATGTCCTAATTTTATAGAGGCCGTTCGGGATCGATTGTCTGAATTTGGATGATTTGAAGAGGAAAGCGACGGCCATGATGTCAAAAAGTTGGAGAGAACACAAGTACACCTTGTCTAGAGATCACATATTCTCTAGTACAAAGGGTGATCGTCCATGGTTGACCTATACACATATTCAACCAGATAGTTGGGAAATTCATAAGAGAAGAAGCTTGGATAATGAGGAAAATGTAAGTAATTTAAATTATTTTTTATTAGTCTCTAAATATTACATTCCCTTTAGTTTTTACATGCTTAGGACATCGTAAAAACTAGGGTAAGAGGGCGGAAAAACAAAGTAATGCATTGAAAAACAAAAACACCCCATCGGAAGAGCCGAGGTGGATATGGATTAGCGGTCCTCAAATTAGTCAAAGAACATTTTGAAAGGGATGTTCAAATTTCCATCGATGGGGAGATGAGCGAGGAAGAGACGAGTTCGTCGGTCACAACAATCGATGTGGAGGAGATGGATAGGTGTGATCTCTTCGAAGAGCAGACAAAACAAAAAGGGTAGATGATAAAGCTCCGATTATTGAAGTCGCCAGACTAGTGGTAAGACCTTATTTATTACTTCTAATTTCATTCGGGTTTATTATTTCCTTTAAATATTGTTCATGGAACAATATTTCATGTGTAGGTAAAGTTAAAGTAAGACAAATTGGAGGGTCGATTCATTCCTTCAGGTAAGCATGCCATCCTTCATGAGACTACAAGTAAACCAGACCACCCCGGTCGTGCCAGAGGAGTGGGATCATTTTTGTCCCAAAGAGAGGCATTTGGGATAGTTCGATCCTATGATCGGGCCAAACCATCGAGAGTCCATGTGTTGAAAAAGGAAGCCCTCGTTAGAGACAAGCGGATAGAGCAACAACAACTATTGATTCGAAAGTTGGTCGAGCACACAGGGATCCCGCTACCTGATAATTTGGATGATTTGACACTCTGTTGGAACCCACCATCTAGAGGATCACGACACTGGCCAAGAGAAGTTGAGATGAACCAACAACCCATTCTTGATCCCCCAATAAATGAAGAAAATAACATTGTCAAAGCCATTGTGTTGTCCAAAAATAAGGTTGGTTGAATTAAATTATTTAATTGATAAGTATTTGACAACGGATTTATTTTGCATTATGTTTGTTCTCTCTCACAATCTAGGCATCGCATTTGTTTGAGCTATACATTGATCGAGGTGAAAAAGGTAGGCCACTACACGTTACCAACGAAATTATACACAAGTCAATGCGACATCATCATTGCGTTCCAATTGGTGATGAAATTTGTAGAGTTTTAATGGAGAACCCCAAGGTCCTCAAATACCTCTTACGAATTCCGAAAGGCCACTAGAAGCGAGTGGGATCCACACGGGAATATTTCTACTATGGACTCGTCGCCTCATTTACGCGGACCCGATCAAAGATCGTCATTTGAAGGAGACACCAATAACAACATATAAGAAAATCATTAGGTGGAAAATATTACAAAACCCCCTATCACCCGAGCACAGGTTATTAAGGAGTCATCGCATTTCGTGAGGGTCTTGTATGATTTGATGGCCAAACACCAATGAAACTCAACTTACTTATTCTCGGGTAGTGAATGTGTATTCGGTCAAAAGAGAGAAATCATCTCATCATGGAATGATTTTAAGACCTATGGAGGTATGAACAAGTGAACCAAACGATAATGTCCCTATACTTATGGTAAGTAATATAGGATTTCACTTTGTTTCAATTTTTAATAATTCCTGATCATTTCCTAATTGATGATAACGATTTTATTTCAAAGGTAAATGTATTATTTTTCTAACCAAAATGACAAGGGTTGGATAGGGTATTTGTGGCCGGTGTTTACTCAAGAAATTGGGTGTACCTTTCAAGCAATGGTTGACTACATCCGCAAAAGTCTTGGATGAATGGATAATTTTTTTGATAAACCGTATATTGAAAGGTGATGTATACACACTCATGTCATTTAAGCTAACCGATTAACACAATATTTTTAGTATTTTTCTTCAATGTTGTAGAGACCATTTGAGATTAATATTTATTGTCCCTGACAAGAAGCGCGTTTACGAGATGGATTATCTTCACTTCCAATCGTCTGAGTCGTTCATTAAAATATTGGGTGACTCTATCGAAGGTCCGTAGAATAATGGTCACGAGAGTTTGGACCTAATACAAATCAAGGTGTGAATCTCTTTTCATGTCGTGAAATTCTATTTAGTCATCACTTATTGTAATTGTTTGTTAATAATTTAAATTGTATTTATTAGTACAAGAAACAAGTAGCTATTATGTAGTGCTATACGCAATGGAATGTGTCCTACAAGTGTGTGAGGATTACCTAGAAATCGACAAAGTGAGTACTGAGATGATTATTTCGAGAATCATTTTAAGCAACATAACGTGTCGTCCCAATTCTTATATTGTTATTATGTTTGTTTCACAGATATTTCCAAAGGTTCTTAATCTGTATTCACAAGATTATATCAACAGTGCAAGAAATTAGTTGGCTAGGTATCTTGTGTACTCTCGTTCCTCTTCAATTGAGAATCCAAATGTGGTATTATGAGAGATGGTAATTGATGACATAGTTGTGTGGAATAGATTTTTGGCGACTTCTATTCCTATCCATAGATTGTTGCTTTCTTAGCGTAGTCTATAGATTTTTTATATCTAGTGTCATATTCTCTAGAAATTTGGACAATTTGGATCGGTTTTACGAGGCTATTTAGAAGCCAATTTATAATGAAATAGGCTGATTTTACCATATTGTTCGATCAGAGTTTCGAGTGAGGAACTAAATTCTGGCCATATATTGTTATTTTACATAGACACGATTTGATGTTCCTCAATCGGAACCTATAGATCAGAAAATGTTCCGGACTTGGAATTGATAATCCAAAATTTGCATTTCCTGAAAAAATATACCCGTGCATGTCCAGAATGCACCCCCAATAGCTCAAAACGACGTTCTGAGTCCGTAACTGCATTTCACCAGAGGGTGTCTGATCAATAGTTCCACACTCGGAAGTCAATAATCAGTTCCGAACACGGAACCCTATAGGTAGTCAGAGACTCGGATAATCAGTTCCACACTCGGAACTCAATGATCAGTTCCGCATTCGGAACCTTATAGGTAGTTCGAGACTCGGATAATCAGTTCCACACTCGAAAATGTTCAGAAAGTCCGACTCTCGGACCACCAGTTCCGAGCTCGGAACTAATTAAAGGCGGTTCCAACTCAAGGAACAACGCCGGTTCATAACCGCCTTTCATGGTGTACATTCAAATGCGGTTCCCGAAAACTGCCTTTAATCGCGGAGGATCAAAGGCACAAACAGAGAATTCACTCTCCTAAGGAACCGCCTTTAATAGACCTTTTTCTCCACTAGTGAGAACGGTGATTGTAGTTTATAATTTAAACATTGCATTGGATTTTTAATATATCATTTTCACAAAATATTGTTTTAGACCAACTAACCGTTAAACGGGTCATTTTATAATTGGTGTAATTAATGGAATGATTTGATGTTTATTTTTATTTATTGCAACGGGGTTCCTATAATTTTAAAAAATACTTTTAAAATGTATCGTAATGTATAAATAATTATAATTTGACACTAAAAGTTATTGAAACGAGGTTTTGTAGGATTGGTCTAACCGTTAGTCAGTTTAATAGAAGACAATCTCATCATTATCTTTGTTTCAACATTCAAATGTATAATATTCAGGTTAAAAAATACATCTAAGTTGAAATATATCACGATTGTTCTACACACGCCCGACCCATATGTTGAGGCATATGAGGTGGTTGCTTTTTAGTCCCCCAAATTTTATTAATTAAAAAGGACTCTCAATTTTTTACTTTGTCCCATTTATATTGTTGTTGTGCTTGACACCAACTTTTAGAAAGGGCTCTCAAAAATTAAACCGTACTTAATTGATTGTTGAAAATATAACTTCCTACAGTTTTAAATATTTTGCTTTTATAATTTGTAATATAATTATTTAAAATACTATAAAACTAATTATATTGTGGATATCTTTTCATAGTTTGCTTTAACCCTTGAAAAGTCAGGATCAGCCCTGGTTCTATAATTTATTAAATTACCATTTTCATATGACGAATTCTCTTTATATTTGTTCATCGTGAGATAAAAAATTTCTTGTAGAACGTTTAGCCATGATATGAATATTCATATATACTAATCAATCATTTGAGCAGTTAAAATCACAACGAAATAGAAATCTTTTCCTAATAAGAGCAACAAAATTACAACCGTTTAAGGGTGACATAAAGCACAAAATTGGCTAGACAATGAGAGTGAGATTTTGCGCAGTATGCATTAATATTAAAGCATGAAGTCCTCAGTATGGGTTTTGATGGGTCTTGTGGTCGTTTGGCATTCTGAAGTTGCCGGAAAGTCATCGCCCGATGTTTCTTGTATTCTAATTTTCGGGGACTCCACAGTTGACGCCGGAAACAATAATCATATAAAGACAATTGTGAAGAGTAATTTTCCACCTTATGGAAAGGATTTTACCGACCAAATTCCTACGGGCAGGTTCACCAATGGCAAGCTTGTCAGCGATTTGCTTGGTAAGCTTTTCTATTATCAATGACTCCCATTCTAAGATTTTTTTTACCATTGGATCGTCTAAAATTTATTTATGTCTCCTTTACTGGATGTATATAAAGTAGGGTAAAAAAAAGTCAGTAGCAAAGGAGATTCTTAACTTATGACCGCTCATACTGGCTACTCCATCCGTTCTATACTAATTAACACAGCAATCATTATTACACTGTTCAAAAAATATATTAGATCATTAATATGTTTACTTATGTATAATAATTGCAAATAAAAAATTAATATTTAATAACTATTTTTTACGATAAATTCAACAAAATTAGTGTTAAAAAAAGTAACTGTGTAGTTTGAACTGATACGGAAGCAATAAGCAATCATTCTTTGCAATTTGGTCCTTGCTATTCCAATTTTCCTATTTGTTCTTTTTTCACACAAAAAATTGTCAATTCAATTTTTTGATTGTTTCTATTTTTCTATTTGTGCCAAGGAATTCACAGATTTTTCTGTTCATTGATCATGAATTCGAGAGTGAAAAATTAAAGGGGGATAATGGAAAAAAGGAGTGGGGTCCTCAACATTCTAGGGTAAAAGCGTCCAATAAAATATTTAAGTTCAAGGGTTAATTTTGTCTTTTCATTCCGAGTCAATGCCAGAGTGTCCTAGGTCAATACCAGTATCCGACGTCAAGATTATTAACTTCTAGATCAATGTCGGTCAAGAATTATATTAGCACTTTTAAAAAATTGAACAAATGCCAAAACATCTTGCCCTTATAATTGATACTCCCTCTGTCTCTGTGTAAAATTCTTACTTTCCATTTTCACTTATCTCAATAAAAAAATTGTTTATTATTTTGACTGAAATATTAAAGTTATTGAATCAAAAAATTTCATAATTAATCGTTATTGGATACTATAATACGAGACACTCTCTTGTATTATTCGTATAATAAATAGATTAGGTAGTACTCTGCACCTTGTGCAGTTTGAGCCCAAGCTGGTCAGCTCCTAACATAACCCATCTCGCAATCATGGGTACAACTGCATATCTAATTTTCCCTAAAACACACAGCATAATTTCATCAAACAATTGTCCAACTCACATACTCTTTTCACGCAAACATAAAGGCACAAAAACATTTTTAAAAAACTGAAGCATCATGTACGATGATATTGTTATTCATCTCTATGCTTACATATCTCCTCTTCGAGCTTCTTCAATTTTTTCCCGCCATAAGCCAGTCTGTAGTCTGT
>JAULKL010304059.1:0-30990 GCA_032355745.1 Rubia rechingeri
TGAGGTTTTATCTTTACTGTTTGACATTTATGTGTAGCTGCTGAGGTTCATGCTACATTTATTGATTTTTGTCATCTAATGTTGATTTATGTGAATTTAGTTTTGAGGTTCGTGTCTAAGATGTTTAGGTGTGCTTTTTGGTAACTTTTGATGAGGTTCGACCTTTACTGTTTGACATTTATGTGTAGCTGCTACGGTTCATGTTACATTTGTTGATTTTTGTCATATGAGGTTGATTTATGTGAATTTAGTTTTGAGGTTCGTGTCTAAGATGTTTAGGTGTGCTTTTTGGTAACCTTTGATGAGGTTTGCTCTTTATTGTTTGACATTTATGTGTAGCTGCTGAGGTTCATGCTAAATTTGTTGATGTTTTGTCACCTGATGTTGATTTTTGTGAATTTAGTTTTGAGGTTCATATTTAATATGTTGAGTTGTGCTTTTTGGTAAGTTTTTTATGAGGTTTTCTCTTTACAGTTTGACATTTATGTGTAGCTGCCGAGGTTCATGCTAAATATATTGATGTTTGCCATTCATGGTTCATTCTATTAATTTGAGATTTGATTGATGTGAATTTAGTTTTGAGTTTCATGTCTAATATGTTGAGGTGTGTTTCTTGGAGACATTTTGATGATTTTTAATTGTAATGGTTTGACATTTTTGTTTACCAGATAAGGTTTATGCAAAGCTTATTGAGTTTTTCCATCTGGTTTTTATTTTGTTCTTTTTTAGAGCACCTTCTGAGTCACCTATTGTTGGACCTCGACGTTCTACACGCACACGTACACATATTGACACAATCCAAAGTCGTATAGGTACATTGAATTTACCTCAGACTAGTTGGTCAAATCCCGAACATGTTGAGGATTATGTTCCAATTGTACGCCGGCAACCAAAGAGAAAGGTAGTTGGTGGTAGAAGAATAAGTTCTAAAGAAATTGTGAGTTCGATGTCAAGAATTATGAAGTCTCGGGAAATGCAGAGAATTTCTAAAGATGAAGGTGTTGATTTGAAAGATTTGCTGGATGCTGCATCAAGTTTGGATGCTGGTTGTAAGTGTTTGATTTTGTATTTTTGTTGGTTTTTGTTTTGTTGATGTTATTTTTTGCATTTTGTTGATGGTATCTTTTATTTTTTATACACGTTCAAATGTTGTTGTTGAGCTTGATAAGGTTCATGATGATGTTTCTGACAATGAAGATGAAGTTTTTCTTACTGCTTGTGACAAGGATGGCGATGAGGATTGTAAGCATTTCATATTTCATGTTACAGTTTATCTTCTTTTATGTTACCTTCTTCTTTTTGTTGATTTTGTTGTTTTTTTGGGTTTTGGTATAGGTTCAATTGTTTCTGAGACTGTTGTGAGTCGTAAGGAGGTTTAAATGGATGGTTGTGGAACTTGTGATGCTAGTTCTTCTGGTTATGAGGCTCAAAATGTGGCAATTTCTGATTATGTTGTTGCTTCTGTTGCTGTTGAGAAAGATGTTATTCCTGAAAATGTTGCAGAGGGTTGTAAGTAATTTATGTTTTGGCTTTTCATCTTTGTTTGTCGATGCTTCTTTTTTATATTGTTTTATTGTGTTTTTTTGTTAGGCTCGACTGTGGCTAGTTTTGAAAATGTTGATGCTCCAGTTGTTCAGATGTCAGTACCTGATTCTGATGAGATACCTCCTCCTGCTAAGGTAGCACCTATTCCTGTTGAGGTTCCACTAGTTCCCGTTGATGTGCCACTAGCTCCAGTTGAGGTTCCAGTAGTCGAGGTTCCACCATGTACTGTTGTAGTTCCACCGGCTGTAGTTTCTGCTTCTGAGGTACCATCTGCTGAAGCTCCTTCAACAGCTGATGGCGAGGGTACTGTTTTTTGTTTTTATTTGATTAATTATTTGTTTAATTTAGTGCTTCGTTGATGTTATTGTTTTTATTGCAGTGGAGCATGTTGTTGTGGCTCCTCGTAAAGTTTTCCATAAGCGTGGAGCAGTTAAAAAAGTTCCTCCTCTGTCTAGCATGAGGAAGAAGATGGTAGCCCCTAGGGTTCTACATGAATGTTATATTGTTTCCAGTAAGTTTTTAACGTGTCATGTGGCAATTTCTATTGATGATGTTTGTTTTTCATGTTATTTAACTTTTTCTTCTTGTTGTTTTTTATATAGGTCCTGAACGTGATGCTGAGTTGAATGTTAATTCAGGAATGCAGTCTGGTATTGCAAATATAGATTCCAATGTCAATGAGGTTAAAAATGATTCAAATGAGGTTCCTCCTCTGTCCAATATGAGGAGGAAGATGGTAGCCCATAGGGTTCTACATGAATGTGATCCTGTTCCCAGTAAGTTTTTACGTGTCATGTGGCATTTTTTATGATGTTTTTTTTCATGTTATTTACCTTTTTCTTCTTGTTGTTTTTTATACAGGTCCTGAATATGATGCTTAGTTGAATGTTGGTTCAGAAATGCAGTCTGATACTGCAAATGTAGATTCCAATGACAATGAGATTAACAAGGATTTGAATGAGGTTCCTAAGAAGTCTAATGAAGTGAATCCAAAGCTAGCACAAGACTTTTTGAATGTTGCTGTGAAATGTGATTTTTTATGTTTGGCTTTACTTATTAAATTTTATTGTTTTTATGTGTATTTTTGTTATCATAATTCTTGATTATGCTTTTTTTCATGTTGCTTGCTTTGTAGTTACGATGAATTTTTCAAGTGATGTGCATTTAGAGGATATTCAGTTACCAGAATCTAGAAATGATGATATAGAAGAAGATCCTGATAAGGAAGATGATTATGATATTTGGAATCAACCATTGTCTCAATCCCCTCATTTTTAGCTTAAAAAGAAAAAGGCATGATTCTGTATTGAATGTTAAACAAGTGAAGGAGTCAAAGGATACATCTTCAGGGACTGGCAAAGGTAAAGATAAGGTTTCTATGAAAGGTATGCAGTCTAAGGATGCAGCTTCGAGGAATTTGAGGTCTTCATTTTCAAAAGACCTGGACCCTGCAAGTTTTGATGCTTGTAAGGGTAAGATTGTTCAAAAAATTACTGAGGAAAAAGGTTCCCCTTTGAAGAAGAGTGTGGAAAATAAAGTCGGTGGGAAGCGAAGAGCTGATATTTCTCCTTTTGTGGAGAAAAAGTTGGAAAAGAAAGCAAAAATTAGAATCGATGATGCAAGCCTTGATGATATGTGAGTTTTCAGTTTTCTGGTTCAATTATCTTTCTTTTTTCTCGTGATGAGGTTCATATTTTTTTATTATGAGGTTTTTTAGATGATGATGTTCTATGCTGAATAGGTTTTATTTATGGTTCTGATTTTTCAAATTGTTTTAACAAGTTCTTGGACATGAATTTTTAAGAATGTGCACGGGTTGTTTTTTTAATATGTTGTTGGTGTTTTCTGTTTTTCAAATGAGGTTTTGGTTATGTATACATAGGTTGACCTTCATTTCATGTTTAGGTCTACTTACTTAGGTTCTTCTTTTACATACTTTTTCCCCAGCTCAAAATTTAAGACCACCTGCATGGTTTTGAAATTCATTGAGGTTTTGCATGAATTGAAACCATCTCATATTAAAGCTGTTGAAAATATTGGATTTGGTGATTTGTTGAGGTTTAGGATTAAGCATGTGCCTAGAGATTTGGTTCAGATTTTGATACAGAACTTTAATTCTACTGCTCAAGTCCATGAGGTTGGTAGTGAAAAATATTCACTAGATAAGAATGACATATTTGATATGTTCCATCTTCGTATATCCGATGAGGCTGTTATTGAGGTGATTCATAAGGGTTTAGGTAAGGCTACTATTGCTGATGATAATTTCATTAGGTTTAGGTGGATTGAAAAATACGCGATTAAGGATGGGATTATTACCGTGAATGATTTATATAATGCTATCCCAAATCTGTTGAGGGAAAATGAAATGCCTGAGTTTAAGCGTGTTTTGCCTTGGCGTATTTTTTAGCTTCTATTGCTCGTAGCACTGCAGATTTGCAGATAGCGAGTTTCTTAGAAGATGTTGATCAGATTTCTATTTTTGATTGGTATGGATTTGTGTGGAAGAGGTTCCGTGGGAGTATTTATAGGGTTCAGTATTCAAAGAAATTCAATTCCGTGGTTGCAAATTTGATCATCCCACTTCTTACTTTCTTTTATCGTTATCCAGTTTCGAGATTTAATTATCCGATTGATCTTCCATTGCACCAACATTGGGATACTGAAAATTTGAAGAAGCGCTATCATTTATATCATCGTGGAGGTTATACTGGTTTCCTAAGAAGTAGTCCTCAGTTTCCATTAAGTAATAATGAAGTGTTGGTTAGTGGTGTTTCGATCACAAAGAATCCTTCTTATATTGCTGGAGCATCATCTTCGAAGAGCATTAAACGTAGCTTTATTGAGTTGGAGTTTCTAGTTGGTGTAGAGGAGGATGATGAAATTGAGCGCACTGCAATAAGTGTAAGTTTTCTGATTTATTGTTTAACTCTGGTTTTTTTTACCATTTTTGTGTTGATGTATTTATTTTATATGATGAGGTTCAGTTTTTGTATGGAGAGGTTTCTCACTTTCATGCTTCTTGGTTGTGTTGTTTTTTTCCCTTAGTTTTATGATTTTATTGAGGTTCAGTTTGAATTCTTGATGGTGCTGAGTTTAGGTTTTTTTGTTGTGATAACGAATTCGAAGCAACTGCATTGTTTGAATTTGTAGTTTATTTATTGTTGAGGTCCACTTTTTTTATGAGGTTTACTATTTTCATGTTGAGATTCAATATTCTTATTTTCTTTATGATGTTCGTGGGTTTTTGTTATGTTACTGGTCTTTTTATTGTGTTCTAAGATGATCTGATGTTTATGATCTAATGATTCTTTTTAATCTCTGTTTTGGTAGCCTTTGGAAGTTGCAATGAAGAAATTAAAGAGGCTTGTTTCAATTGCAAGTGAGCAATTCATTGAATCTTTTTATAAGATTAGTGAAAAAGGCACTGAAACAGGCAGCCAAAAAGTCAAGGAAACAGGCAGTCCTAAGGGCAATGAAGAATGTCCCACTGTTCCAGTTCCTGAATTTGAAATGCTTCTACATGACTATTTCTCGCTGTCTGCACTTTCTCCATGGATGAAATTATCAAGGATGTGTTTGACAAAAAGGCAAAGGCTGTTGTGGATGCTGGGGCTGCTGATATTCCATCATTTGATTTTTTTTAGGTTCATTAATAATAGCCAAAATGATGATGAGATTATGTAGTTGTAGTATCTTTTGATTTAGGATTTGTAATGTTTAGTTGATGAATGGAAGATTTTAGATTTTTATGTGTTGAATTTTCTTTTGGTTGGTGAATTTCAAGAATGATGACTTGAAGTATGTATTTAGTTAGTTTTTTTTACCAGATTGTTTTTGGTAGTTACAGTTTCTTTGTTAGGTAATGAGGTTCATTTTCTTGATGATGACATTGTCTGATTTTAATGCTCAGTTTTTTAACTGTTCAAGTTTGATATTTTTAATGCACTTTTTCAGTTGCTGTAATCATTTTACCTAACCAGTTATGTTTTTCGTTTCCAATAAGCAACCTCTTCAAATTTCCTCTTTTTTACTGATATCTTTGGTATAGGACAAGTAGTTGACAATGTGTGAGTTTCATGTATTTTGTGACGATGTTCATTCTTTTTTATGTTGTTTTCATTAATTTTATAAAATAAATGGAAAATTTAATTAGAAAGGAACCCACTTTCGGTGTTTTGTGGAAGTTGTGAAAGTAGCGGAGGAGTGGAGAATGTGACAATGGAAATCATGCGATAATACATATTTTGTAGTAGTTAAAGAGGTGTGTTAGTGATGCTGGAAAATAGGGGATATATATTCAGTATATATTCGATTAATTGACGTTTCTATTAATGGTAATGAGTTTCTTTTAAATGGTATTGACTTTTCTTATTCCAATGTTTAATTATTGCTTTTCAGCTTTTTTTACTTTTCAATTTTATAGCTTTTAATGCATTTTTACAGTTTTGATAAACATTAAACATTTCCATTTCCCTAAGAAGTTTTTCCCCCTCTTCCCAACAGTTAAAATCTTCAAATTACTCTCTTTCTATATTAGTTGAAATATTAACTTTTGCATTCTACCTTTTCACTAAAATTTTGCATTCAACTTTCTTTATGTACTTCTCTATCTGAAAATGGCTTCTGATGGTTCTTTCTTGTCCGTTGAAATGCTATTAGAATTTTTTTTTACCTTCTTATCTTCTTCGATTTTCTTTCAATGAGATGAGTATGCCAATTTTGGCGTAATGCAGTCGATATGAATTCATTCAGTGGTTGTTTGCTCCCTATGTTGATGGATCCAATGGTCCCTGATGGTACTGAACGTTACTTCTTCTTCTTGATGGAGAGAAAATTTATGATGAGGCTTCATCTTCCTGAACTTGAAGGAAGAATGTGTATTGAGGTATGTTTCGGGTGGTTAATTATGTTAGAGTTAGGTGAAGGTTTTTTGTTCAACCAGTACTCAAATACCATAATGCAGCTCCCTCACTATTATGATAATTTTCCAGATAGAGGTAACTACAATAGGAAGGGTACATTATCAGTTAATCCGGGTTCTGCTTCTACTTTTCATCTTATGGTTGTTTGTTTGGATGGAACTTTAGGAATTTATAGATCAGTTGATCATACATGGTCTAGAATTGACGCTGGTGTGGAATTTATTGATGTTAATTACTACAACGGTAGATTTTACATTGTTTCTAAAACTTAAGGTGGTGTTACGAATGTTTGGTATTGTGATCCCTTCGAGGCAGAATTTGATGAGGTTCATGTATTGGTTGCTAATATTCCAGGGTATTGTTATGACTTTCACCATGCTGAGTATTATTTCACTAAATCATCCAATGAAAGAGTTGTTTTGGTTAGGTTCCGCCAATATTTTTCTATTACTTCTTTTGACATATTTGAAATAGACGTTAAGAATAGACATTTTATGGTGATCCATGGGTTGGGAAGCGATGCATTGGTTTTAGGTAACAATGCGGCTTTCATGGTGGATTCGTCATCAGCTCCAGAGGGTACATTGAAGCCGAACAACGTCTACTTTACTGGTCAATTAATGCATGAACTTTTCCGAGGTGGTGAGGAGAGATATGTGTCTACTTATGAGTTTGAAGATGGTACGATAGAGGTTTTAGATTCTAGTCTTCCTGGTCATTCCACATACGAATACGAGTCATTGTGGATTGTTATTTATTCCGATTAGTTTTATGTATTTCAAGTTTATGTTGTAATCTGAATATTTTATTTATGAAGAAGTTTCAGTTTATATATTGAGCTTCATTTATACTGCATTGAGCTTCATTTACTACATACTGATATTCCTTTGTGGACTTTGTTCACCTTTGATTTTGGAAATAAATTTGTTTCAGAAATGAACTTAAATACAACTACTGTGTAAGAATAAAAAGAAATTGGAAATAGCAATTTCAAAAACTGTAACCTCGACTTGTATTATTGTAATATCAGCAGAACAATTTAAAGCGGTTTGTTAGAAGCTATTGATGTAACTCAACAAGAAATGAGGTTCTTCCATAGTAAAAAGATGTTCTTATAATTTCAACTGAATAAACAATCACGGTACTTCAATACAGTATAATATAAAAACTCTAAAATAGCAACTCCATGTTGACACAGAAAATATTAAAAAAGGTGTGCGTTTGGTGTCTTGGATCCAAATTCATCATCACCTGGTTTCTTCCTTTCAATTTTTTATTTTGCTTTTTTTCTTCTTCCCTTTGTCTTTGTGTATTCTAGATTAAGGACAGTTGGTGCAAGTATGCATTATGTTTGTGTTGTTGTGCTGGTTTCTGAAACTGTAGTATCTTCGACGATGTGTGAGGTTAGGGCGTTCATGGTGGTTGAGTGTGTATCAAAATTTTCTTCTAGTACATTTCTTGCTTGAATATTTTCCTCACTCTTCAACACCAAATTGTAGAATTTCCTTATCATCTGTAGAAGCCATGGTATTCCGTCTCTCAGTTCCGAAGCCTAGCAATCAAGGAAACATTGTTGATAAGTATATGGCTATGCCAGCCTGGAAGAACGTAAGGATTTAAAATGGGAACATTATTGACAATTATGGAAATCTCATTCATTATTATAGGAACATCAACAGAAGTACCAAAACATCTCAGATACTGATCATGCTACTATTTAATTTAGAAGAGGTCATTTAGAATTCAGAACATAGCAAAATTTATACTGAAAACATCTCAATTGTAAATATTAACCTCATTCATAATATTATAAATATTGATAGTTTTTATTACCTGTTTTGTGCCTGTGCTCTTTGTCTCGTTGTTCTAGATTTCCATTTTTGCCATCTTAGTCCATCTCAAGCTTTTGTACTCGTCTGGGATTCTTGTTTCATTGAACATGTGCAATACACGTAGGCCGTGGATGCAGAGGAACCAGACTTCATCAAAGTGTTTGCAGGAACATTTCACTTTTTGCCTTTTTAGTTGCTGTTGGCTTTGTGTATAGAACTGATTATGGTCTTGAGTTACTGGTTTTGTGAAAAACTTAATAAATGCACTGGGTTCCCCCGTGAATTCCTAGATATACTCTTGATGCTATTCTGATATCCCATTGTAACCTGAAATCCTTTGAAAATCCTGTGTGTAGATTCTTGATGCGTGTTTCAGGACTGTTGGACATTTTTCTTCTTCTCTTGGTCTTGCTTTGGGATAGTAGAGCTCTTTATCTATTTCCTTGGTTCTCCAGTTTTGGATTGTGGCACAAAAAATCTGATAAAATTTGATGAGGGTTGTAGTCTTTGGTGCTTTGAAACTGACAGCAGCATTTGTACTCTCACTTCTTTATGAAGACAATATCCTAGTCGAGTAGTAATCCTTGCTCAATGCAGTGCAACATTTATCTCGCAGCGTGAAGAGTCGCTTGAACCAAGTATGGTTTTGTAGGTCATAATTGTTGATCATTTCTGTCTATTATTTTTTGAATTCTTCCTTATATGAGCAGAACATCAGGCACTTGTCAAATGCTTTGTTGACTTCATATTCGCTCCTCAAATTGCCGTAGTGTCTCATGGCATTTTGTTTCAGATGCCAAATACAAAGTCTATGTCTTGTGTTAGGGTATACCTATAAATAAATAAGTAAAAACAGCAACCTCAGATGGAGTTTCTCAAACATTATCTGGGAAAAAGAAAAATCATTTAAGATTAGTTAAACATCATCAGCAAAAAAATGAAAACTCGTTATATATTATTGAAAAATAAGTAAGAAGACAAATGTATGCGTATTATACCTCCTGTATGGCTTTTGACATAGCCTGGTCTTGATCTGTGAAAATAGTGATAGGCTTCATTTCTCCCATAGATTTTTTAAATGTATTCAGTAACCACACAAAGATTTCTGCAGTTTCATCTTTGATGAAGGCACATCCAAATATGACATTCATTATGTGATTGTTGAGGCCACCAAAATGAGCGCATATGAGGTTGTATTTGTTGGTTCAATATGTCGTATCGAAAACCAGTAAATCACCATATACCTTCAAATCTTAGGCCATCATGGAATCCCTCCAAAAAAGTGCAGACATTCTTCCCCCACTGTCGAGCTTTACTGTAAAAAAGAAGCCTTCTTTTTTTCATTCTGTTATGTGAGCACATGAATCAATTTTTGTGCATCTCCAGCTTCTATTTGTTTCATTCTGAGTCTACTCACATAGTTGACGTGATCCCACATGGTGTGCCCAATTAATTCTTCACCTCCAACATTGTTTACCATGTACATGTATCGATCTGCTGGTGTCAGTCCAGCTTGTTCCATCGCTTTAATTGTTTTTCTCCTTTCAAGGCCTATTTTTCTTTTTCTTTCGTGCAAATATTACCACTGAGGAAGGGTGAGTTCATGATTGTGAGTTACAACATGCTGATGGATTGTGTACATGCCATCCTTAGTCAATTTGATAAACAACTTAGCTCTGCATCTGTTCTTGTTAGAAATAATTCCTTCCTCTTTCTATTGTTATTCTCAACTATAGGAGTTACGGAATTGTTGTTTGTTTTTCCTTCACAAGAACATGTGTAGTATCTTCAGTTCAGCTTCTTGTCGTTTGTCCTATGTGTTATTGATTTTCGTATACTGAAACCTCTTAAATTTAAATGGGGTCACCCCTTCCAAGTTTTCGTAAACATCAACCTCCTGTATTTCGTAAACTAATAATCAAACAGGAGAAACAATTAACTTCAAGACCTATATGTAAACCTCAGTAGATAAAATAGGAACCTCATAATATATTATGAATAACTCAACAAAAAAACAACAATCTCATTATCATGTACAGTAAACAACGGGTGAAAAAAAACACAATTCTCATGCTATAAACTTTCACTGCATCAAGTCTTGTTTTTGAAACATTAAACAGTAGCTACATTGAACCTCAACATCTATATTTAAACCTCAGTAGATAAAATAGTAACCTCATAATATATTATGAATACCTCAACAAAAAAACAGCAATCTCATGATTATGTACAGTAAACAACAGGTGAAAAAAAACACAATTCACATGCTATAAACTTCACACTGCTTCAGGTCCTATTTTTTAAAACATCAAACAGGAGCTAAAGTTAACCTTAACATCTATATGTAAAGCTTAGTACATAAAATAGGAACCTCATAACATATTATGAATAATTGAACAAAATAAATAGCAACCTCATGATCATGTACTGTAAACAATAGTAGTAAAAAAACTTAATTCTCTTGCTATAACCTGTCACATCATCAGGATAAACATGAACATTAGTAGTAAAGATAGATAATTCATGCTATTAAATCAATGAACATTAACTAAAAAACAAACAACATCATTCATATACTGAGCAAGGATTCTTAGTTACAGCAGAATGTAGTAGATCTCATTCTGTGTATATCATCTTATATGAAACAATAAGCCTCAATTCTTTGTCGACATTACCTATGATTTTCATAGTCTCATTTTTCTCAGAGTATGTTCCTGTTTGAAGTTCCTGATTTTGATTTGATGCAAAGTAAGTTCCTAATTTTTCAGGTGAGATTCATGCAACTTGTTTTTCCTGTCAATTTGATCAATTAGAACATCTTTTCTTTCGCATTCATGAACAAATTAAAAGGGATTTTAGAAGAAATTTGTTTACCGGATTGAATCTTCAGCGTTTTCGTAGTTTGAAGTTTTGTTTGTTCTCATCTTTTGAGTTCGTAGGGATCGGAGCTAAAATTGTCGAGATTGGAGGTGAAGTCGCCTAGATTTCATCCCAGTTTGATGAGCTTAAGATTGAGCGAATTTTGGAATATGAGATTAGAGATTAGAGAGAGAAAGAAAAAGTTTTTTTTTGTGTTTGTAATGTTTTATTTCCAAATTTTCACATCAACCCCTCCGTTTTCTCGACCTTTTCAAATATAGCGCCGAAAAAAATAATATGCCAAGGCCCCAATTTTTACCGCAAGGTGGTTTTCCATGGTCCCTGCCTAAAGTTTAGGTTGTCTCATAGGAGACCATCACAACCGATTAACAAACAAGAGTATGAGAAAAAAGTAATGACAAAATTTATGTTATCAGCCTCATAATTCACAACAAAAAATCATAAATTTATATAAATTAAGAGAGGGGAATAGAATTTTCAATATTCAATCCATAAAATAATTCTATTTGTGGAAATCACATTGATGCCTTCCCAAGGTCAAATGTTATTCTTGTTTCAGTTGGTGAACTAAGAGTAAGTCCAATATATTTTCCAAAAATTTCTTTAAAATGGAAATTCAAAACTCATATTTTATATATTTTTCCGCCGCAACTCTAACAGACTCCCTATTTTGCAAATTTTGACATTTATTACACAATAATTATTTTTTGGGTAATTTAAATCAAACTCTTAGTTTAAATTACTCTACAAAGATATATACTTGACAAAAGTTGGAGAATGGATAATTCTATTGCTTCATTTTTAAAGATAATTAAATATCTTATAACTATTTATTTATTTAAATAAATTTCAAATAGCGTCTACTAAATGCATAAAACTCATCAGATTAGGCTAAGGCAAAGTTTAGGGTACATTATAGTAAAACAAAGCAATCTTTTGATTAAATAAATTAACGATGTCAAATTTCAATCTTATCACTTTTGATATTTCACTATTTCTCATCGAGTGAACAACTTAGACAATAACTAATTTCTTAATATCATATTCATGTAGTGATTTATGTTAATTATTATTTGGGAATCATAAGTTTTAAATAACACTAAAATTTAAAAAACTTAATCACTCAAATGAATAATTTTTAAAAAGGAGAAAAAATAACTTGATGTTTCATTGGGTCAATTTTATAAGTTAATTCCAAAAAATTAAATTAAGGAGTAAAAAAATAATTCCTGAATATAATATTCATGCTTTCAATAAAAATTTAATTACAACATAGGTATAAGAAAAGTAAAATGTCACTAAAGGGAAGGAACTAAAAGAGAAAAAAAGATCGAAAGATAATTATATTTGTTCGTGTTATGGTTTGTCTAATGAGATTGAAATATTACTCCCTACAAATTTTTTAAATACTGCATGCATTTTTTGAGATTCAAATTTCTTAAGTTTGACTCAAATCTCATTGATGTATCAATCAATTATATTATTTTATGTAATTTTGTTATATTTGTTTAAAAATTATATTATTATTAATTATTAGTTTCTTATAATATTTAATTAGTTTTTAATTTTAAAAATTAATGATCAAATACGTGTTGAACATCGTGAAAAATGTGACATTTTTAGTAGGGTGTGGGAAGTGCAAGAGTTTAAAAATTATTCTAAAAGTTATTGGACGATATTACCCTGTCAAAATCTACCCCACCTTATGAACTGAACAAGAATTCTAGGGTTATATAGCACTTAATTTTATTTCTAGACTTATATCAGTACTTATTTCTTAATGGGGGTGGATCATGAATTTTTAAACACTTTCCAAAACCACAGCAAACAAAACATATTTACTCCCCATGTCCCAACTATTTCTGCACACTTTCCTTTTTAGTCTGTGGGAGGTCATAGTCTTACCTCTCAAAGTTACAATTTATAAGCCCTAAATGCTTATTAAATACAATTAAGTAGATAGTGGCAAATCGAGGTCATCCACAAATAAGAGGGATTTTCATAAGGATTCATGCATATAAGGTGGATATAAGCGCTCGCACACACACACACACACACACACACACACATATATATAAGCAAGTAACGAGGGGGGATTTTGGTTGGTTTTTCCTAAGTTATGAAAGTAAAGACAAAACAACTAGCAAAGTAAAGTAACTATGCTAATCATGCAACAAACTAAGAATAAAAGAATAAAAAACTACAAATGACAGAGTTTTGGGGGCAATTGATTCCACTTCAAAACCTCGTATAGATCATATAACCTTTCACTCATTCTATCACATTCATTACCTATGGGGAATGCTATCACTTCCATTTTGAAGATTAACATTCATTTCTTTTTAATAGTAATTCACAAAGACGTTCAACGACCATTTGCAAATCTCATTAATGATCACTTTAGACAGTCAATGCCATAAAGGTATTTCATCAATGACATCATACACGAAGAATCATATATTTGATAATAAAAACAATAGAATTGAATATGGCAAAAAGGTTGAGTTTACTGATTGATCATGTAGTATATTTATACAAGGATTCTCACAACTGATTCCTAAATTATAGTAGACTGATTCCTAAATTATAGTAGAGTAAGTACAACAATCTAGCCAAATAATCTGGAAAGAAAGGAAAAGTCAAAAATAAAACTTGCTGACCAAGCATAGCTTAATAGATAAAAACTAAAAGCATTCAACCAAATGCCTAGCCATTTAACCAAACAAAGTATTTATTATATTAATCCTAGAACAATCAACATTCAAGATTCAACCTTTTAGTGCTACCTTAAGATAAATATGATAACAATCCACATTAAAATACTCATCTAGCAAGATTGACATCACATTACACAACAAGAAGTTCTAATTCCATGTTCTTGAATTTTCATGTCAAAGAGTTAAGAAACTGTGCACAAATCTAACTTCCTAACACTTAATCATACAAACACTTATATTATCAAACAACCCATAGCATAAATGAATAAAAAACAAAATTAAGAACACAATAAATGCTAAATAATAAATGCTTCAAGAAAGAGTGAAATAGAGGTTCTTACTACATTGGTTTGGAAGTTTCAATCAATTGCTCCCAAGTGATGAGTTTAGCTAATACAAGTTTTAATATAAATCCCAAGCATAATCATACAAAGTAAAGATGAAAAAGATGAAAAGGAATGAAGAACTAGGGTTCTAAGGAGGGGAAAGTCGGCCAAGATGAAGAGGATAGGAAGTGGGTGACCAAAAATAGCTTTTATAGTACAAGAGAGAGGAAAAGAAAGACAAAAAGAAAAAGTACAGCAGGTTTCGCTCGAGCGAAAATGGTTTCACCCGAGCGGTGGAGGCTTCAGTCCAATTTTCAGATCTTGGCTCGCTCATCCGCTCGGGCGGATGATGATCCACGCAAGCGAGTTGTAGTTTGCGGCTTCTTGTTTTGCTTTCCACAAGTGAAACGTCGATCATTTTTGGGAGTTTTTGTAGTCGATTTTATAGCGCTCAAGAAGACGAATCCAATGGTACTACCTTTGGGGGCTGGTTCTTCTCGTATTATTTCCAAAACTCGGTTCACAATTAATCCGCTTCTTTGTCTTCCTTCTTTGACCCTTCTATCTTCTACCACGTTGACTCTGGCCTCCAATATTCTACCATCCTTTCGAATGGACTTCACTAAAATACTTCAAAGTGCTTAAGAGTAATCTACGAATTAAGCTCACAAAAAGGAATCAAGATGCTCGTAAGGACCAAAAATCTATTATACTCAAAATATGTTACAAAATGAAGGATTTAGATACGAAAACCGAAAATAGTTATCTAAACCCCTTATGGTGTTACCCACCTAAATCTAGCAATATTCCAACAAAAAGATAACAAAAGAGATATTAAATGCTTCAAAAAATACATGCATTTGACGTCTCATTAGTCTATCCCAACAAAATCTACACATTTTCCATTTTAAGAAACATTCTACACATAATAAGACATAAATACCCTTGAATTAATTGAATATCCCTCAACTACCCCACTCCTCAGATGTCGTCATGCCTCACAAATCTCTCCGCCAGCTACTCTCACGACTTAAATATTCCTCTCTCTCCCTACCCACTTCCTCTCTCTCCCTACCCACTCCCTCCGTCGGCAACTTCTATGTTTCCCTCCAGCGGCGCGTGCTACTTCAAGCTCACTGATAAGGTCCAGCGGCCCACCTCCTCAGAGCCGACCTTATCGCAGCGTTCAACGAGTTCCTGTGCAAGGACCAGGTCGAGGTCTTGTTCTAGGTTTTAGTGGTGATTCGGGCGAGTTCAACCTGGAGTTGGTGGTGGAGTGCTTGGTCTTCGCAGTTGATGTGCTCAATTTATATCTCTTTTTTAACACATTCAAAGTCAAATTTTGTAATAGATTAGGGACTTATTTGAAAAGAAATTAACATTTTATCAATTAAAGGGCTAGGATGAATCCATATGTTTTAGATCCTAATTCTTTAATTTATGAAGTGTTTGGGTTTGTAAGAGGTTGAGTTTTGAAGAAAAATTGAAGTAAGTAGAGTAGAAGATTTTGAAGGAGAATGCCAAATGTTGGTAGAAGTAGCCCAGTTTCATCATTGCGGGACGCAATATACATTGCAGCCCGCAGTGGAGTAAATCAGGTCAAAAGTGGGTCAACAACAAGAATTGCAGGCCGCAACATATACTGCGGCCAGCAACGACGGATTTGGGCTTATATATTTTCTCACTTTTTAGCCTCTCAAAACCTATCATCTTTTCATTTATTACTCGAATTTCTCTCTAAAAACCATGGGAAGCATTTATTTTCTTCATATTTTCTTCTATTTTTACCATGTATTCTTGCTATTTTTGTTATGCATTTAGCTAATCTAGGCTAAATGTACTCATGAGAAAAATTGGTAAGCATCTCTAGTATGAATTTGTGAGATTTGATTTATCCTATTTTGTGCTTTGATTATCAAATATATTTTGTGCTTTCTTGTGTGATTAATGAATGATTTAGAATAGGATGATCAACTAGTTTAAGATTGTGGTTAATTATTTGCTAGGTTTTTGGTCAAACCCGGAAGACTTTGACTTTTTATCGATATGGTTATTGTTAGTTAATGTTAGGTTGTAATTTGGCGTGACAAGTAATTATGATTATTAATTGATGAAATTTCTTAGATTTAATATGAATTTGAATGGGTTTGACTAATTATCAATGTGGCTCACTAATAACTATTAGCATGAAGGCCGATCCTCGTAGTCATTATTAGTAGATATATTTGTGCTACCCCAATATTTATCTCTTGTAGGAGATTGTGTTAGTTTTATTGGGTCTCCATGTTTATTTCTATTATCGGGAAATTCTATAACGCCGACCATCTAGGGTAACCCGAGGGTAAGGGTTATTGTGTGGCGCCGATCGCCCACTCTAACTATAACCTAGGAGAAGATAGAACCATCTTCACTTAAAAGGTGTTGATAAGTTCTCCACAATACGTGGTTAATGCATAAAAATAGGATAATTAATTGATGATCAAAGGATGACTATAAATGTAAACCAATTGTGTCCAAGACTCGTTATAATCTTAGTTATATCTTTTGTGCTAGTTGTGATCGTATTTACATAATTTTTTTCTAATTGTTTGTTAATGTAGTTGCTTGAAATAGTCGTAGTGTTTTTTAAATCAAAACCCCCAAAATTCTTTACCACACACTTAGAGTGACATCTTTGTGTGCTTTTAACTACGTTTGACACTCGATAAAACCCTCTTTCACCGTGGATGACCCTGACTTGGCACAAGCTACTTTCTGGTAGTTAGCCGTAATTAAGACCTATAAATATCGTCTTTGAGAGGAACGATGACAGACTCCCACCCTTCTACCACATGACCGACCTCTTGCACAGTTTAGGAAGAACTTGCAAGTTGTTCCCCAAAAGTATGCAGCTGGTCGAGGAAGTTCGCGGGTAGGTGAATGCGGCTAGGTGGTGTCATTGATGGAGTCTCACCATTCTCCTCCTCAATGTTAATGTCTGGGCTTGATAAGACTCTATATAATTCTTTCTCAAACTGTGGATCGGGTTCTATAAACAAGTCCTCCAATAAAGTGTCTTGGTTGATAGCGGTGCGCTCCGGTTGTGGAAGAATCATGAAGCTGCAAATTGTAGCGCCACCGTAAAACCAAATGAAACGGTCCTTCGAGGTGGTGGTAGAATTCATTGAAGCCCTTGCTAACTTTTCTATAGTGTAACTTGTCCCCGAAAAACCTAAGTTCGCCAGTGTGCAAGGAGAAGGAACCGGATGCCCCAAGTGTTGGGCTAAGAGTCCAACCATGCATCCCATTGATATCTTGCCACATTTCTTGTTTCCCGAGGCCAAGAATTTTTCCACGATTTCCCCCACCATATTAGGGTAGAAATTCCCTCCCAGAATCATTGCCCAAAGGACTTAGACATCCAAACCGGGGCACTGTGAGATCTCTCCATGGCAGAATACCTCCATAGATAAGTCGCTAGACTACCACAATGTCGGTGGACTATTGCGGTAATATTTAAAAAATGTTTCCTCTCTGTGTCCGAAATAATCCTCCAAAAATTGGTCAGTGAAAATAGAAGGCCTTGTCGGTGTGTCCCTAGAACCTCTTTCCCGTACTTCCACCCGAACACTTGGGCAATATCCCGATGTGACATAGTGTACTTCTTATCATCCAAGTAGAAATGGAAGACCCTTCTCCCATCATTGTCCATTGCTTTCTCTAGAGCTGTCAAGGTCTCCTTGCATGCACACTTCGCCTCCAATATGGTCCTCTTTGGGCTATTCAAGTACTTCCATCTTTGCACTCCTGGAAATGGTGGTCAACCCCAGGAACTCCTCAATAACAAAGGAGGGGTTAGGAAGAAGGGAAGTCATCAGCTCTCGTCTCTCAACCTTGGCCGACTTCCACCCTTTGTCACCCCGGGAAGTTGTTCCTTTTTCCAAACTATTCCATTTTAAGTCATCCTATCACAACAAGAAGAAGGTGGTAATGCAAGAATACACAAAGGCATGCATCAAGTATCATTCAAGAAGAAAATTCTTCCTAAATAGCCAACACATTCCAAATCATGCTATCTCAATATAAAGGCTATTCAACCAAGAATCGTTCTTCCTAAACAACAAACTCATGGAAAATCATAGCATCCGATCAAGAAAATCATGAAATCAAGAATTATTTCTCCTAAACAACCACAACCAATGAAGATCATATCATCAATGCACAAGAACATATACTTCCCCCACACTTGGTTCATTCATATAACCCAAATACTTCCCCAAAAACACATCAATATTTCGAGATTCAAGCTTTTCATCACAACACTTGCTAAATAAAGAAATTAAACATAAAGCTCAAAGGATTACCCGGAATTTGAAGCTAAGAGCTGAAAAATACACACAATAATTTTCGAGTTTCACCAAGATGGACTGAGAGTGAGTGTTTTAAGGGGCTTAAATGAGCTAAATGATTCCTAAGGTTAGGGGAATGTACTATGAACTCTTATTTTCATAAATTCAGGATACTCTAAAAGAAGGTGATTTAGGAGGGAGGTACAATGGAGATAAGGATGGCATAGTTGAAAATAGAAACTCTAGGGGACAAAAGTACCAATTAATGAATGCCTAAGGGAGGTGGTGATGTTTAGTATAGTACTATTTAAATAAAAAATCCTAGGGAATAAAATATTTCCTGAATAATGGGTCAAAATGCATGTTTTGGCTTAAAATTTCAATCTGCAATTTTTCCCCACCTACAGCTCCACACGAGGTCTCACGGGTGTGCCAACTGGAGTCTCATGTTTTGGAGGTCTGGCAAAAGGCTACCTCATGTTTTGGAGGCCTAGCACGAGGCTGCCTCGTGTTTTGGAGGCCTAGCACGAGTCTACCAAGTGAACAGGGCCTTTTTTCTCTAGTTTCTCCCTTTTTTCGGGAAAACTTTGTCACCCAACAAGTCCTATTTCCTTCCAACTAAAAAGAACGAGATTCAAACTCAAATTTATCAATCAACAAGAGTTTCATTCCAAGATCCTTTGTCACACACAAAATACATGCAAAACCTATCTACTGAAAGATATCAAAACCTAAGCAAGAAAGAGCACGGTATTTTTATTGTCGTCCTCATAACTTATTTCTTCATGAATTTCAATAAAAAAGAACCTACCGTTGGGTCTCCGGAGTCACCATTGGCAACTCCACCCATGATGACATCCTCGTGGATAGGTCTCCACCAAGTGCCATCCTTACCTTTATGCGCTTTGCTCGCCATAGAGAGTGAATGTCCATACTTAGCCAATGTCGATTCCTTAGCTATTTCCTCGGGTTCAGGAGGCGGTCAAGGAGATTTTACGTCCTCACCACTCTCCACTAACCGATGCATGTTAGTGATCATAGAAAAACAATCCAAGATAGACATGTCATCACTAACATCATGCAGAGCATAAGTCTCATCGACATGATCATCACAATTGAAGCGCAAAGTATGATTTTCTTCATCACTCTCATCATCATCAAGAATCTCATCTAGGCAATAATTCTCATTATCATTAAGATGTTCATCTAGGCAATTATCATCATCAATCATGCAAGGGTTTTCACATTGATCAAGTTCATCACAAAAAGTTATGCATTTGCACACAAGAGAGGGAATTGGTAAATCATGCTTAGACTTATACATTTCAAATCCCACCTTATCATTGTTATTCGCTAGGGTTATTGTCCACAAATAAACATCTATCTTAGTCCTTGACGTATTTAGAAAAGGTCTCCCCATTAATATTGAGGGAGCACCACCATCGTGCACTACATCAAGGACATACAAATCTGTCGGAAACACTAAATTTACTACTCTAACCATTACATCCTTAACTAAAACTTGAGGGATAGCTTTGGAATTATTGACTAATTGGACAATTACCCTAGTTTCCTTAAGATCACCTATGTCTAGGTTTTCATAAAGGCTAGAAGGGATAACATTAATAGATGCTCCTAGGTTAATCATAGCATTCTTCACCAATTTTCCACCTAAGGAGATAGGAATTGAAAACATCCCGGGGTCATCACATTTATTAGGCAAGTTCCTATGATTTAAAGTAACCACTCTTCCTATTTTCAGTTTTCCTACCTTCCTTATTGGTTTATTCCTCTTCTTATGGCATGCAACTTTCAAGAATTTAGCATAAGAAGGAACATGCTCAATCAAATCCAAAATTGGAACGCTAACCTCAACCTTCTCAAAGATTTTGTGAATGTGTGCATCATTGGTTGTCACTTTCGGCCTTACTCTAAGTGCACTAGGGAAAGGTGGTGGAGGATTCACCTTACCTCAGGTGTGGAAAGATCTTTGACGGGATCCTCCTCTACAACCATCTCACGCTGCTCCAAGTTGGTCTTGTTTCTTTCCACAATCAAGTCATCCTCTTGCAAAATTTCCTTCTCGGGATCACGCATTTCCTTCCTACTCATTAGCTTCAATGAGCTCACATTTCTTGGATTGATCTCCGATTGGAAAGGGACCTTTCCGCACTCTTTGGCCTCAAGTCGTCTCACTGAGGTGGCGAGTTTCCCGACTTGGATTTCAAGGTTTTTTATGCTTGAAAAATCCCTAGTCTCAAGTTCTTCAATCTCATGCCTTGTTCGCTCCGTGAACACATCTTGTCTTTTATCCAATTGGGAAATAACCTCCAATATTTCTTCTTGATTTGACTTGTAGAAAGAGGCGTTGTTGTTGGAAGGCCCTTCACTCTTTGGATAAGGTTGATGAGGTTGTTCGCCTTGATTGTACCCTTGACCTTGATTCTCTTCATGCTAACTGAAGTTGGAGTGATCACGATGTCTAGGGTTGAAGGTATTCGCATAGGGGTCTTGTCTTGTCTAGGGTTTTGGACAAGTGTCGGTGTGGTGATTGAGACTATATTTTCCACAAACCTTGACTTGGTGAACTCTCCCTTTCATGAATTTCTTCATCATAGAAGCAAGCACTTAGACTTGCTCTTCTAGATTGGGAGATTGAGTGTGTTCACCCATTGTCTTCACCCGAGATCTAGTACCAAACTTTCTTGTTCCATTGGTTATTTCCTTAAAGAACGCCATCGCATCCTTTGGACTTTTTTTTGCAATCAAACCATTGCATACGGCATTCACTATCCTCATGTCATCATCGTATATCCCTTGTAATAAATAATACACCAAGTCGTCCTCCTTGAACGGATGATATGGAACTCACCAATAACCTCTCAAATCTCTCCCAATACTAGTAAAGGGATTCTTTTGCATACTGGGATATATTAGGGAGTTGTTTCTTGAGACCTGCAGACTTGGAAGCCGGAAAGTAATTCTTGACGAAGTGATGCAACCGGAAAGAAGATAATATAACCAATCCTTGGCTGCATCCAGCAGCGAGAAAGGAAAGGATCTCAAGTTGTATTCTTCTTCCGAAACTCCCAGCGGCTTCATTTTGGTGCATACTAGGTGGAACTCCAACAAGTGCTTGTTCAGATCTTCACCATCCATTCCATGGAAAGTTGGCAGAGATTAGATCATGCCTCTCTTGAGCTCAAAAGCCACATTGGGTCGAAAGGGTGGGAAAACAGTACATAGGGGTTGATTCTCCGAGTTAGGAGCCATCAACTACCTAAGTGTACGATTGTCCTCCGCCGTTTCTATGGTTTCTTCAACCACCAAAGTCGGCTCTTGTGGAACCCCCACTCTAGCTCTTCTCCTCCTTCTTCTCCGACTACCTGCGTACTCTGTTAGATCGTGTAAATTTTCTAAGTTCGTGGCATGGGTATGTGCCATAAACTAGGAACAAAACAATACCCAGCTAAAAGAAACACTAGAATAATGATTAGAAGTACATGGATAACTAGCACAAAGGCTCAACAGCAACAACCAACAAAAAAATAAAACAACACTAACTACTAAACTAACAAGTTATGCAAGTTAACAATCAAACCTTTAAACTAGCATCCCCAGCAACGGCGCCAAAATTTGACCCGCCTCGTCCCGACATTGTTAAACTCGAGAGGAGGACGATTAAGGATCAAAGATAGAATTTGTATTGTTTCTCCCATTACTAATACTTACTACCTATGGGGTAGATAGTAGCAAGATCGGGGTCATCCACGGAGATGCTAGGAATCAAAAAGTTAACTACACATAGCCGCAATTGGGTCGTCAATCTGATCACGTGTCAAGAATAGCTAATGTTGTAAAATAGGTTTTTTTTGGGGGGGGGGGGGTTTATCTAAAAACTACAAGCATGCAAGATCACATGAAAATAAAACTATATAAACTAGCAATTGGGGAGAATTTGTGTAACATGATCGGTGTTGTTTTGATCCTCGATTCTATCACATTCAAGATATATAAGTATAGTATAGTGTTTATGACACGTGGCAGAGTCGATGGTTAACACTTTCCCATACCTTTCACGTAGGGGAGTGCAATCTTCCATAGCACTGCCTCCGTGATTAGGGGAGTGCAATAATGGCCCTTCCTGCTGTGCAGATCTAAATCTCCACCGTATGATCTGAATCTTCCATTGACTTGCCGACCCACATGCACATACCCATACGGTCTCGGACTATCCTTACCCCTAGCACATCTAGGTTTCCATCCCCGTGGAATATCCATAAGTGTGCCAACATGAAAGTAGACTACGGTGTGTGCCAATATTAGTGTGACAATCATTTAATTAATAAGAACATGAAGAACAAGCCAACAAAATAATCATAAACACGTAGAAATAGGTAGATCTATAAAATCTCCCAAAACAAACACCAAATCATGAATACAAATACAAACCCCAAGTTAAGTAACTACTCCCTAAGCATTGAACCCACATATTTCATTGGATTCAATGCCTTTGGGCAAAACAAAAATAAAGAGAAGAAGAGAAAATATTTTAGAGAGAAGGAAGAGCTCCTTTCTCTCTCTGCCCTACTCTTAGAAGTCTAAAATGAGCATAAACTTAAACCCCAGTAGACATAGATTGATATATAGTAGAAGAGAATTGGGCCTTGAAAAAGGCGTAAATAGGCCAAAACCCGTAGCAGCCGCAAAAGGCACCAGCTGTGCTAGCCTGGTGGCCTCGTGCTGACACGAGTCGGCTTCACTGGCATGAGCTGTGTGGCCTCGTCCTGACACAGGCTGACCAGTTTGGCACGGCCGTGTAGCCTTGTGCTGACACGGGGCGTGTCGGTCGGCACGGGCCATCGGCTCATCCTCCATTTTGAACTTCTTAATCATGCACCCAGTGTCGTTTGGCAAGGACTGTCAGCTAGAAGCACTTCTTGATCAATTGAATGCCGCGGGCCATGTTGGTAAGATATTCATCCTTATCTCTTGAGAATTATACACAAGTAATTCCATCAACTTAATGTTATGTGGCATGGGCCTTTTAGAGACTTCCACGCGTTCCATACGCGTTTTGGACAATTCAAAATAATTTTTAAAAAACTTATATTCCGGACAAGCATATTTCCGCCCATGTTTTCCTTCCAAATGTGACATTTTGAGCATACATATCTCATTCACCCTTGATCCATTTTGAGAGTTTAGATAATCAATTTTATAGTACTCACGAAGGAGAATAAAAAAATGACACCCACCAACAGTTGCAGAACCAGACCAAAATTTTAGGAGGGCGGATTTCACATTAAAAAAAATTCATCCAACAAGACCAATATAATTAGTTTCAAAAGTCATATTAAAAAATTTATATAAACTAATAACTTAGTCTTAATACAAAATTAGTTCTTAAAATAACTACTTTCGAACACTAGGACCAGATGCAGAATTGAGTGGAAAGAGTTGTATTCTACCCGACTGCCTCTTTTGATAATTTTACAAAAATTTCCCATTCTGAATTCCGACAAACACCTCTTTCTCGATGTACATAACCGTGTTATCATTCAACCATTCATCTCCCATTTTGTTGCGTAAATCAGTCTTGATATTTTTCATTGCAGAGAAAACCCTTTCAACGGAAGTAATTGCAACATGTAGTACCAATTCTAAATCAATCAAATGATATGCCAATGGAAAGATCGAATCTCTACCTGTTTTAACCATTTTCTTAGTAAGATATCCCAAGTTCTCAATCGCTTAAAATCCTTCATCGGCTAGTACATTATCAAGGTAAACTTGAAGTTCATGCTCAAGTAATGCAAGGTCAGTAAGTGAGAAGTCATCTGGATGAAAATTTTCAAGTTTGAGCAACATACCAGTGTCAAATTTAGAAAAATAATCCCTAGGATCAAGACACGCAATACATTTAAACAACTCTGAACTTGATTCCCGAAAGCGTTGATTCATCTCTCGAATCATCGTATCAAGTACCTAATTTTAACATACTCATAAAGTTAAGAAATATTTAAATAAAAGTTAATTAAAAAGTAAAGTAAAGCTTAAAATGACAAAAAAGACCACAATATAAATATCAGTACGAAAGTGATGGAGATTAGTAACCATTTACTCACTTCGCTTGCTACGACCACGAGTTACCCTATTTTATTCCATATTTGGCACCGAGACAGCATACTTGTCACAAAAAATGCTCATTTGATCTAACCATTTCTGCCACCCTTCATTTCTAAATTCTTGTAACTCTTTCTCTTTGTTTGAACCAGACGCACGGCTAACACTATGTTTTGATCCTTTTTGTTGCAAAGCAAGAGAAAGTTGATTTGTAATTCCTAGAAAGTGTTTCATCAAGTACATCGCAAATACAAAGTCAAAACTCTCCATTTTTCAATCAAACTTGAAGCTAGACCACTACCATCAACACATCCACCATCTTCATGCACATTTTCTAGCACTTGTACAATCGAAGGACACATAGTCATCAAATGAACAATAGTAATGTAAGGTGATCCAGAACGAGTATCCCCTAGCCTCTTCAAACTAGTTTCTTATTTTTTTTCCCTGCCAATAACAATCTCTCCCCTTTCCAAACGTTCCAAGAGTCTATCATGCTCAAACTGCATAGTGAGCTCTTTTCTTTTACATGAAAACCTAGTGACATTCACAATCGTACCAAGATAACTGAAAAATTCAATCACATATCTATTACTCTTAGCAAAAGAGACAACGACCAATTGAAGTTGATGAGAAAAATAGTGGACATACCTTGCGGCTGAATTCTCTCTCAATATGAGAGCTTTCAATCCATTATACTCACCTCGCATATTGGAAGCTCTATCACATCCTTGGCCTCTCAATTTGGATATAGACAAATTGTGCTTTGCAAACAAACAATCAATAGCATTTTTCAAAAAAAAATAGAGGAAGTGCTAGGCACATGAACCACAACGAGAAATATCTCATTAATATCACCTTGATCATCCACATATCTCAAGACAATCCCCATTTGCTCCTTTTTTTTACCCATATCAAGACTCATCTACCATGAGAGAAAATACTTTATACCCTATATCATCAAGAATTACTTTTGTGACCTCATTAACATAAGCACTTGTAAGTTCCTTTTGAACTTTTGGAGATGTCATTTAACTATTTGCAGGAGCATTCTCATTCACTGTCTTAGCAATATTCATATTTCGTCGAGTATACAACTCAAGTAGCTCAAGATAATTGCCCTTACTTAGAGAATCAAACGACTCATCATGACCATGAAAAGTCAAACCTTACTTCAAAAAATACCTTGTCACATCTAGAATTGCAGTTAGGCGGGTACGATAAGCAACTTCTGTCTCACTTGAATGCACTAGTACCAAGTGTTGTACACTTTGTCTTTGATTTTGAAAAGACTAAGCTTGTACCATAGCATCATTGTGAGCACTTCCCACCCCACCAACATGTGTATTAAATATTTGAATAACTTTCTTACAATTGCTCATCCCAGACTTAGTGAATGTTTCATCTCCAACACGACCACCCGAAGTCCTGAAAAGATAACAACAAAAGTCATATGCCGCATCCTTTGAAATACTATATTCTAGCCAATTATACTTGTCAAACCAAGAAGTTTGAAAACATCTTTTATCCCTACCAAACTATCTCCGTGGATTATGATCGGTGGGTCGACAAAACCCTCTCAATAAACACTCCCTCCCAATTTGATCCCTAATGTTTACATCAAATTCGATAATAGGTCGACACATTCGAGGATCACTAATAACATCATCCAAATTTATCACCACACGAGAATTCTTAATACTGTTACTTTCTTCATCTTTCTTCTTAGAATCTCTTCGGATTAAAAATTTATCTATAATCTATCAAAGGAATAAAAACAAATACATCAACAAAACATACAAATAAACTAATCAGTTTTTAACACACAAATATCAACTTTGTAAATTTATAAAATAACCCTAAAATCCTAAATCAAACAAAAAATTAAAAAGAACTTAGTCATGCTGCTTCGAGCTTACAAATTATAAAAATCAGCATTTAATCAAATCAACCCACCATGAGAACACAAAAAACCCTATCCTTAAGACCCCTTTTGGCCTCAGAGTTTAATGACAAATCACAAAAATGATAAACAATGAGTACTCACTGCGACTCTATCCTCTGTTCGTCCATTTTTCGGCAGTCCTCTGCGACTCCGCCATTGCCCGTCGGTCCATCGTTGACTTGCTGTGAAACAGAGTTGGAGCCATCGGTCGAAGAGAAAACCGCTGCTTATTCAAATCTAAATTGGTAAAGTAATTTTGGGGAAAATATGATTGGGCAATTTGGGCTTTACTTAAGAAGGAATAGAGTTACATAATTACATTGGGTCATTTGGTTTTTACAACAGTCCAACAAATTCACTATTTTCAAATTAATTAGGCCCAATTTGAGCCCTCTTCTCGGTCTTCTACTATTCGTCTCCTACAGCAATTCTACGATGCCTTGTTCTAGACTTTCAGTTTTCGGCGACTCGGTAAAATCAAAAGCTTCTGATGCTGTTCCATTATCACTTCCAATCTTTTCCTGAGCGGGGCAAAATTCAGCAGTTCCATTCTTAATTTTACCAAAGCAGACGGAGAATATATGTATACCTAATCCGTTCGTTTACTAAAAGTTGGGGGGCAGCTCCACCCCCCCTCCAATTTTGCCATTTCCCACCAATATAGTTTAGTAGAGGTCCTGCTCAAAACAATGCCCAAAAGTTGACGAAATTCATTATTTTTTACAATCATTTTCTAACAACTTTCCTGATTCAGCGGCACCTCCTACTACTATTACCCTCACCACCAAATTGTAGGGGTGGCTTTCTCACTCCCTCTTGTTTCCGCTCGAGCTTGTACCTTACGGTGGGGTCCACATTGTGCTCATCGCAGATGACTTCATAAAATTTCCTTAGAGGAGAATTGAGAGGGCTCAAGGGTTTAGGATTTAGGATATCGGGAAATGGTGGCAACGTCAAGATTAAGAGGCAAAACGGGGATGATGAATTATATTTGTAAATGTAATGGTGATGTGTATATTTCCGGAAGCGAAAGGGGTGGTCAGAGAAGAGGGAGTGGATAGCTATAGGGGAGGAGCAGCAAAGGGGGAGAAACTCAATGGAAGAGGAGCAAGGGAGATGGACGAGGAGCGGCAAAGGTGGAGCAATTCTAAGTAGAGAGAGAAGTGATATCCGTCATTCTACTTTTTATATTTTTTATGTAAGAGGTAAAATCGGTCTTTTCTTGCAATTTAGGCCAAAATGCCATTGATGAAAAAGTCACATGGGTCGAGAATTATTTTTACACTTCCGAACAATTAAAGTTGTTTAGACACTTTCAAAATATATAGGGTCATTTTCACACATTTTTCTAATATATAAATAACAATATCATCATATGAAATACCCGACATATTTTAAGATTCATCATAAAATATATTTTCTAAATTTTAAAATTTTATATATCATGATTGTATATAATTTAAGATTTTTAATAATTACACATATTTGAAAGTGAAGAATGTTACTTTTAAAAAAGAGGAGACCTCCTTGCATGTGGAATGTCCTTGAGTTTGGACAGTTCATTGTATTTTTTTCACTAATATACCTCATTTGTTAAATTAAAAAATAAAAATTTAAATTTAAATAAAGTATTTTAAAGTTAAATATTGTAATTTTTATGTAATATTTTTTGTATCTTCACATTCAAGCACACCTTATTACATGTTTTTAACTTATAAAATACAATAATTATAAAAAAATTAATTAAAAAGTAAAGTAACATGTCCATAAACTTATGAACATACCACCTTTTCTAAAACTCCCCCTTTATAAAATCAGAGAGACCATTCATTTTATTTGACAACCACACATATATTAAACAATAGAAGAAGCATTACATAGAGTCTTCCCTAAACTATTTACTACATTATGCTCATTAGTAATTAAACTATGATTAATTTTAATACATTTAAAAAGACGTAAATGGTTAGTGGTGAGTAGAATCTGATGCACTGTTCCTTTGATCTCTCAAGGTGTTGAATCTGGTTAGATTAAGGATGATTCAAGGACTATTGAATCGGTATACACCAATACTTTTAAAGTTTCCTTTCTTAGAGTAGTTTTAATTGCTCTTGAAAATCTCCTGGTTCGGCTTGTAGAGGTGAAGTTGCACCAAAAAAATCTGATGTTGACTGACTTTGTCTTCGTTGAAGGCCTCATTTTCTGTAATCCTCCATTCCACTATTCCTAAAAACCTTGAGTTTTGGAAAGAACCATCAAAGGTCACAATATGACTATCGTGTTGTATCCGCTGATTATGCAAATTTGTACCCTGTGATGATTGGTTCATTTGTGATTGTTGTTTTTGTGGTTTATATTCATCCTGGCAATTTTCCCCATCAGTATTATCCATCCTTTCTGATAGAGCTTGATTCAGAATGATGAAAGCATTTCTAGCTTCTTGCCAACATGAGACTGGATCTTTTATTGAGTAATTTAGGGCTCTTGAGTTTCTTTGTTTCCATATCTCCCATAGAATGTAGATGGATAACCTAATTGAATCCTTATCTGGTGTCTGATTGGTCCATTGTAGAAACCATGACTAAACATCTAGTAAAGGTACGAAATTGAAATCAAAACCAAGCGACGAAGTTCTCCAAATTCTTCTTGATTCTTCATATCCTATAGATAGATGTATCTCATCTTTCTCCTGTAATAGACATCTTGAACAGTTTGTTTGGGCTGATATTCCTCTATTCACGAGATTCTTTGCAGTATGAAGTGCAAAATTTATCATTCTCCATATAGAAACTTTCATCTTATGTAAGAGCTTAAGATTTAGGAGTAGCATATGGAAATCCACCATGCCAGGTGATGGTTGTTCCTGGTTTAGCATAATTTCCTTCATGATCAAATAATAAGCCTTTTTATTGTATATGTACCATTCTTATTAGGTCTCTAAATAGGTTTGTCACAGTTTGCTGAATTTATATCAGAATAGATTGCCTTAGTGCTTGGTATCACCTCCTGTGGAAATATTGAACGTATCAATGACAACCTCTATTGATTTTGTTGTGAGATGAGGTCAGCAACCTTCAAATCTACATGTAGACCAATGGCTGATTGTTCTGTCAATGAATTTGATTTGTTTGGTATCCATTGATCAGTGGTTCTAGTATATTTTCCATTGATCACCTTCCATGCCAGATTATTTTTTATCAATGATCTTGCCCATAAAATAGACCTCCATCCCAAGAATCAGAACCCTTAGGGGCCATTGTAAGAAAGTTATTATTCTTCATATATTTTTCTTTGTATACTCTTCCTAGTAGTGAATGCCTCTTGTGATTGACCATGCATGCTTTCCAGGAAGAGACTTGATCATTCCATCCATTGAACGTAAACCTAGTCCACCATCCTCCTTTGATTTACAGACTTTCCTCCATGCTTTCTAATGTACCTTCTTTTTTCCTGGTGCCCCTCTCCAAATAAACTCTGCAACCATTTTGTCTAATTTTACAAGAATGGTTTTCAGGATTCTCAAAATAGCAAGGAGATGTATAGCTACTAAGGAGAACACGTGTTTAGCTAGACTTGTCCTTCCAGACAGTGAAACTAGCTTTGTCTTCCATGAAGATAACTTCTGTTTGAACCTATTAATGAGGTTTCAGAATACATGGACCTTAGAATATTGAAAACTGATATCTAGCCCCAAATATTTACCTCCCAAACCACTTCCATGAATGTTAAGAGTATATCAAGTTTACTGCATTAGGCTCTGGGAAGTGTTTGGGCTGAATATGATGGCACTCTTATCAAATTTCAAATCTCTGGTCTTAATATCTTCTAAATAGATCAATATTCTTTGCAATTTCATCCACAACTTCAGTGTTGCATTATGATAGTAGTATGCAATCATCATCATACATGAGGTGGCTAACTTTCGGCCCCCCTTGTGATATCTTTAACCCAAGGCTGCTATTTGATTGGATTCTTTGTTCAAGCCATGATGGTAAAAATTGCTGACATGGGATAAACAAATATGGAAATAAGGGCATGTACAATAGGGGGTTCCTTTGTAGTTTCTTTATGAAAAGAAACCACAAAATCCCACAATGGGGGGTTTCTTTGTGGTTTCTTAACAAAGAAACTGGCCAACGGTTTATATATAGCAACCGCTCCTTTTGGTTGCTTTTGAAGCATCCCACATGATGTCCTAGTGTATCATGTGCCAAGCTGTCCCAACCTTTCTTTTCTTTTGAAATTTTGCATGCATGGGACATGTGGCTCAATCCTGTGGAGTCACGTGTCCCAAAAGGACATATTCCAATCGTGTAAGTAAAACATGTCTACGACTCAAAGCATCAGCAACAACCTTTGCTTTACC
>JAULKL010304060.1:0-17911 GCA_032355745.1 Rubia rechingeri
GTGCAAAGGTACAATCTAGGCAGATAAGCTCAACCATAACATTTTCCAAGGGGTGAAGGGCCTTCAAACAACAATGACTCACTCTACAAGTCATATTGAGAAGAGTTCTTTAAAGCAATCTCTCAATTGGCTAAGAAGAAAAATGTTTTTACGGAGCACACATGCTTGAGATTGAAGATCTCAGCGTCGGCGAGATCGCGCGCATCGTGCAGATGCCGCAGTCGACGATCAGCCGCCATCTGAAGGTGCTTGCCGAGAGCGGCTGGCTGACGAAGCGCACGGAAGGCACGGCAAGTTTCTATCGCATGGTGCTTGATGATCTGCCTGCAAACGCTCGCGCGATCTGGCTGAGTGTTCGTGAAGAGATTCAGGATGGCGCCCGCGTGACGGAAGATGCGCGCCGGCTGCGAGCCGTGCTCGCGGATCGACGGACGGACAGTCTCTCCTACTTCGGTCGCATCAGCGGCGAGTGGGATGCGATTCGGGCTGAACTCTTCGGCTCTTCATTCACGGCCACGGCGCTGCCGGCGCTCCTTCCCGAGACGTGGGCCGTCGCCGACCTCGGTTGCGGCACGGGCAACGTCTCCGAATTGCTGGCGCCATTCGTCAAGCGTGTCGTCGCGGTTGATCAGTCCGATCCCATGCTCGAAGCGGCGCGCAAACGGCTCGCCGGAGCCGGCAATGTGGAATTCATCGCAGGCGATCTGACATCGCTTCCTTTGCCCGATGCCGAACTCGACGCCGCGGTGTGTGTGCTGGTGTTGCATCATCTTGATGAACCGACGGGCGCGATTCAGGAAATGGCTCGCATTCTTAAACCTGGCGGCCGGGCGCTGGTCATCGATATGGCTCGACATGATCGCACGGAATATCGAAACACCATGGGCCATCAGCATCTCGGCTTTGAAGCGGCAGGCCTCGAGGAGATGTTCAGAGAAGCGGGATTTACGAATACTCGTGTGACGGATCTTCCCTGCGATGCGCAGGGAAAGGGACCGGGATTGCTCGCCGCGACGGCGCACGCGCCCGAAAAATGACATTCAACGGCGAGACGGCTCGCCATCACTGATACGAACGACGAACTCTTGAAACCGGCGACGCTTCACACGCGTCGCCCAAAGGAAGAAGATCAATGACGACTGCGACGACGGAACCCAAAGTGCTGCCGCACAAGGTGAAGGATCTTTCCCTCGCCCCGTATGGCCGCAAGGAGATTGAGTTGGCCGAGGTGGAGATGCCCGGCCTGATCGCCTGCCGCGAGGAGTTTGGCGCATCCAAGCCGCTCAAGGGCGCGCGGGTCATGGGCTCACTGCACATGACGATCCAGACGGCCGTCCTCATCGAGACGCTCGTCGATCTCGGCGCGGATGTGCGCTGGGCTTCGTGCAACATCGTCAGCACGCAGGATCACGCGGCCGCGGCCGTCGTCGAAGGCCGCGAAGGCCAGGATGGCGTGCCCGTCTTTGCGTGGAAGGGTGAAACGCTCGAGGAATACTGGTGGTGCACGCTGCAGGCGCTGACCTTTGAAGCGGACGCCAATGGATCCAACGGGCCGACGATCATCGTCGATGACGGCGGCGACGCGCCACTGCTCATCCACGCGGGCGTCAAGGCCGAAGAGGCCTTTGAGCGTGACGGCACGCTGCCGGATCCGAACTCCACGGACAACTCCGAGTTCCAGTGCGTGCTCGCCGTCCTGAAGGAGAAGGTGCAGGAGGATCCGTCCTTCTGGCGCCGCATGGTTCCGCATATCCGCGGCGTGAGTGAAGAGACGACGACCGGTGTGCTTCGCCTCTATCAGGCCGAGCGCGACGGCACGCTGCTCTTCCCCGCGATCAACGTCAATGACTCCGTCACGAAGAGCAAGTTCGACAACGTCTACGGCTGCCGCCATTCGCTCGTCGACGGCATCATGCGCGCCACGGACGTCATGCTCGCCGGCAAGAAGGCGCTGATCTGCGGCTACGGCGACGTCGGCAAGGGCTGCGCTCAGTCACTGGCCGCCCAGAAGACGCGCATCGGCGTCACCGAGATCGATCCGATCTGCGCGCTGCAGGCATCGATGGACGGCTACGCCGTGCTGCCGATCGAAGACGCCATCGCCGAGGACTATGACATCTTCGTCACGGCCACCGGCAACAAGGACATCATCATGGCCGAGCACATGGCCAAGATGCGTCACAACGCGATCGTCGGCAACATCGGTCACTTCGACAACGAGATCGACATGGCCGGCCTGTATCGCATGATCAAGGAAGGCAAAGTCGAGCACATCAACATCAAGCCGCAGGTTGATGAGTTCAAGTTCAAGGCGGATCCGGCCAACGGCGTTGAAGAGCACAGCGTGATCGTTCTCGCCGAAGGTCGCCTGCTGAATCTTGGCTGCGCCACTGGCCATCCCTCCTTCGTGATGTCCAACAGCTTCACGAACCAGACGATCGCCCAGATCGAGCTCTGGAAGAACAATGAGCAGTACGAGAAGACGGTCTACACGCTGCCCAAGCATCTGGACGAGAAGGTCGCACGGCTGCATCTCGACAAGCTTGGCGTGAAGCTGACGACACTCTCGAAGGACCAGGCTGATTACATCGGTGTGCCCGTCAACGGCCCCTACAAGCCTGATCAGTATCGCTACTGACTCCATCCACTCGAACATTCTTCTGCGCCCGGCCAATCGGACGGCCGGGCGCAGAGGAGTTTGATTCATGCATATCGCTGATATCTTCAATCGCTACAAGACGACGTTCTCATTCGAGTTCTTCCCGCCGCACACAGATGAAGCCGCCGAGCGGCTCTTTCAGGCGACGCGAGAGCTTGAGGAGCTTCGCCCGGCGTTCGTAAGCATCACGTACGGCGCCGGCGGCGGCGATCGTGATCGCACGCATGATCTTGTCATGCGCATCAAGCGTGAGACATCGCTGATCCCCATCCCGCATCTGACGTGCGTCTGGCACACGGAAGCGGAGATCTACGACATTCTCGAGCGATATGCGGCTTCCGGCATTCAGAACATTCTCGCGCTGGGAGGCGATCCTCCGCGCGATATGCCGAATCACGATCGCACGCTTGATTCGTTCAGGTATGCCGCGGATCTCGTTCGATTCATCGGCGATCTGCGCGAGCGGCATGCCGGGCGGCATTTCAAGGACAACCGAGGCTTCGGCATCGGCGTGGCAGGCTTTCCCGAGGGCCACCCGGCGACACCCAACCGATTGATGGAGATGGACTATCTCAAGCAAAAGGTTGACGAAGGCGCCGACTGGATCACGACGCAGCTCTTCTTCGACAATCGTGATTTCTACGACTTCCGTGAGCGCTGCGAGCTCGCCGGCATCAAAGTTCCGATCCTCGCCGGCATCATGCCCGTGACCTCGGCGTCAGGCATGAAGCGCATGGCGGAGCTTGCGCTGGGCGCCCGATATCCGGCGAGTCTTGTGAAGGCGATCGATCGCTGCGCCGGCGTCAAGGACGCCATCCGGCGCGTCGGCGTGCACTGGGCGACGGAGCAATGCCGCGACCTGCTCGACAACGATGTGCGCGGCATCCACTTCTACACGCTGAACAGCTCCAACGCGACGCGCGAGATTTACGCAAATCTGGGCGTCAAGGATTCAATCGCGCTGGCGACGTGATCACACGACGTCGCGCTGCTCGCGGCGGCGGCGCATCGCGATCAGCAGCAGTGACAGATCCGCAGGATTCACGCCTTCGAGCCTTCCCGCCTGTCCGAACGTGCGCGGCTGGAATCGCTTCAGCGCGAGACGCGCTTCGGCGCGCAGGCCGGTGATGCGATCGAGGTTCAGATCACACGGAATCGCGCGAGACTCCATCTCGGCATGCCGCTTGATCTCCGCATCCTGGCGGCGGATGTACCCGGCGTACTGAATTTCAGCCAGCGCGGTCGTGAGCAACGCGTCGGAAGCTGCTCCGTGATCGGATTCGATCGCACGCCGAAGATCTGACGTGGTGAAACCAGGTCGCTTCGCCAGATCTTCCAGACGAACACCATCAATCCGCGTCTCTCGAATACTGGAACGCAGGTGATCGAGCGCGCCTGATCGCTCCTGGAATCGCGACCAGCGATCGTCGCCGACGATCCCCCACTCCCGGCCGAGCGGCGTCAAACGATCCGCGCTGTTATCCGCTCGCAGAAGCAGCCGGCGCTCGGCGCGGCTGGTGAACATGCGATAGGGCTCGACCGGCGTCTTCGTCACAAGATCATCAAGCATGACGCCGATGTACGCCTGATCGCGGCCGAGTGTGACAAGCGACTCATCACGCGCATGCCGCACGGCGTTGACGCCGGCGAGCAATCCCTGTCCGGCCGCTTCCTCGTACCCGCTTGTGCCATTGATCTGCCCGGCGAAGAAGAGGCCCTCGATGCGCTTGGTCATGCAGGTCGCATCAATCTGATGCGGCGGCGACATGTCGTACTCCACCGCGTATCCGTACAAAAGGATCTCGGCGCGCTCGCAGCCGGGCATGGCGCGCACGATCTGCTCCTGCACATCGTCCGGCAAGGATGTCGAGACGCCATTGCAATAGATCGACTCATCGCGCAATGACTCCGGCTCGAGGAAAACGTGATGGCTCTCACGATCCTCGAACCGCACGACTTTGTCTTCGATCGATGGGCAGTAGCGCGGACCGGCGGACTCCACCTGCCCGTTGTACATCGGCGCCCGATGCAGATTTCGCCGAATCAGCTCGTGCGATTCCGGCGTCGTGTTCGTGATGCGGCACTCGACCTGCTGTAACGCGGGAAAAACATCGCCGCTGGTCAGATCACTCATCGGCTGCGGCGGATCATCGCCGCACTGCGCCTCGAGCGTTTCCCAGTCAATCGTGCTTCTGCGAATGCGCGGCGGCGTGCCCGTCTTGAGACGTCCGAGTTCAAAACCGAGTCGAAGCAGTGATGCGCTGATCGCGCTTGCGGCCGATTCACCGGCGCGTCCGCCCGGCGTCTGCGATTCGCCTCGATGCATGAGGCCCCGCATGAATGTGCCGGAAGTCAGCACCACAGCGGAAGAACGAATCTCGATGGTTGACGAATCGCATCGCGCCCGCACGCCGCGAGCATGCCCGTCCTCGACGATCAAGTCCTCAACGGCGCCGGCGATGATGTCTATGTGTGATCGAGAAGCCAGCAGTCGCTGCACCTCTTCGGCATAAGCATGTTTGTCGCACTGCGCTCTGGGCCCGCGCACGGCCGCGCCCTTGGATGTGTTCAGGGTCTTGAACATGATCCCGGTCGCATCCGTCGCCAGCCCCATCAGCCCGCCGAGCGCATCAATTTCGCGAACGATCTGCCCCTTCGCGAGGCCGCCGATCGCCGGATTGCAGCTCATGACGCCAATCTTTGACGCATCAAGCGTGATGAGCGCCACACGGGCGCCCATATTGGCGCCTGCCCATGCGGCCTCGGCGCCGGCATGGCCGCCACCGATCACAATGATGTCATAGTTCGATCGCATGCAGCGGGATCGTAGCCTCTCGGCGCCGATCAATCCCGAGGCGGTCGGAATCGCTCAGACGAGGCCGAGCGAATAGAAAATCGCGGTGAACGCCAGATCGGCGAAGACGATCGCGACGATGGACTCGACCACGGTGCGTGTCGTCGCATTGCCGACGCCCGCGGCGCCGCCGGTCACGCGAAGGCCGTTAAAGCAGGCGATGCCTGCGATGAGGACGCCAAAGACGCCTGCCTTGAAGAGGCCGGTGAGAAAATCCACGGTGTCCGAGCGCGACCACGTGTGTTCCATATACGTGTGATAGGGAATCCCGAGCACCGTCACACCCATGACCATGCCCGCGCCCACACCCACCACATTCGCGATCACGCCCAGAGCGACCAGACTCACAACAACGGCGATCACACGCGGCACCACAAGAAAGCGCACCGGATTAAGCGCCTGCGACTCGAGCGCCTCGATCTCCTCACCCACGACCATCGTGCCAATCTCAGCCGCGATCGCTGCGCCGGCGAAACCGGTCATGACGATCGCTGCGATCAATGGACCAAGCTCGCGCACGATGGCGACGACGACAATGTCAGGAATCAACTCCACTTGTCCAAGATCATCAAGCGTCGGCGCCATCTGCAGCGCGAGAATGAAACCGACGGCGAACGAGACCAGGCAGATGATCAGAATCGAACGAACGCCCACACGCACGATCTGGGACACGATGGCGCTGCGGCCGATGCGAACGCCAGATGTGAGTGAACGGATGATCCAGGCGACCGAAAGCACCAGCAGCCGATAGACGCCGCCCGCTTTGTCGAGCGAGTCCAGGAGCGTGGCGCCCATGGTGTCTATGACCGACATGAAGAAAGAGCGTTTCTCGGGCGCTTCGTCGCTCATGACGGCTTCATGCCTCGAGCGCGGACTCGGCGTCTTCGGAAATCGTGAAGACGGAGTCCAGGCGTGCGATCTCAAAGACAGAGCGCACCTTCGACTGCAACTGGCACAGCACCAGCGGAATGGATCCGCGCCGGGCGATCTGAAGCGCTTCAACGAGCGTGGCGACTCCGGAACTGTCCATGTAGGGGACGCCCGAAAGATCGACGACGAGACGCGACGGACCTTCGTCCAGCGCCTTCTTCAGATGCTCACGAAACGACGGCGAACGGCTCAGATCGATGTCGCCATTCGGCTTCACGACGAGTCCGGTTGGATGCCGGTCGATCTGCACTTGTATCTGCTCCGATCCTGCCATGCCGTCCCTTCGGATCTCACTCTACTTCATTGCCGTAGCCGACGCCTGAGGCGTCAGTCGCTTGCTCAGCACGAGGCGCATGCCCTGTCCGCCCTCGCGTTTTTCATAACGAACATTGTCCATGATCTGCTGAATGATGTGCACGCCGAGGCCGCCCGGACGCACCTCATCGAGGTCTCTGCTCTTGATCGTCGAGGGATCCACCTGGCGGCCCTCATCTTCAATGATGATCTGCAGGCCCGGTTCGTGTTCGTCCGGATTATCGAAGGGCCAGATGTCGACCCAGATCAGACCGTCCGTTCGCTCCTGGTACCCATGCCGCATGACGTTGCAGAGCGCCTCATCAAGCGCAAGCGCGATCTGGCTGCAGCTCATCTCATCAAAACCGATGCGCTTGGCGATGGCCTGAATCAACTCTCGCGCCCCGCAGAGATACCGAGGCTGGCTCCGAATCTGGAGCTTCACATGCGGTTCGGAATGATTGCCGCCATTCATTCGTGGAAGTGCCTCTGCCGCCGCCCGCGAAGGACGCCTCGTTTCCGGGCGCCCATGACCCTATCGGCTATTTCCCCCGATTGCCCCCGCGCTGGAGGTTCCCGGTGACGGATTCGATGCGGTCCCTGCTTGCTGATTCTTCCACCAGTCGACCCATCGGGCGATGGCCTCGTCCCTTTTCCAGAACTCGTCGGCATATTCATACCCCAGCGTCTGGCCGGTCATCCGCTTGAGAGTGTTGATGGCGAGCATCCGCTCCGCCGGGTCGTCTGAGGCCAGAAGTCCGATAAGATCGGGGATGGAGCTTCGGTCGTCCCGTTCTGCCACCCCGACGATGGCCCGGGTCCTCGCCTGCGGATCTTCCGATGTCAGCGAGGTCGGTGAACTGGAAATGCAGCCGGCCAGACACATCCCGGCAGGCGCGAGGGCTGCCCAAAGAGTGAGGCGGGCGCGATCCGAACTCCGTCCACGGCTGTCCAACCTGTCGACCGGCTTGCGCATGCGAGATACTCTCTTGCCCCTTCGTTGCGAGGCCCCTGCGGGCCACCGGGTCAACTGCCCGGCGCACATCCTTCCATCGTATGAATGCAGGTCTGATCCCGCAGAATGAGCGAATTGAAGCAGTCCACTCTGATCCCGCCCCACGACGAGGTCGTGCCCGTCCTCGACTTCGGCTCCCAAACCGCCCAGCTGATCTGCCGGCGGGTGCGTGAAGCCGGCGCCTTTTCATTGCTTATGGCGCCGGACGTTTCCATCGAAGAGCTCCGTGCGCTGAATCCGAAAGGGATCATCCTCAGCGGCGGTCCATCGAGCGTGTACGGCGACAACGCGCCCACGTGTGATCCAGCCATCTTTGATCTGGGCGTTCCCGTCCTCGGGATCTGCTACGGCATGCAGCTTGGCTGCAAACTGCTGGGCTGCCAGATCGATCGCGTCAGCGCGCGGGAGTTCGGTCGGTCGAATCTGCACATCAAGAGCCGCACGGGTTTGCTCGCGGCGATCCCCGAGCGCACCGCTGTCTGGATGAGCCATGGCGACCAGGTGCTCGATCTCGATCAGGAGTTCGAGACGCTTGCTTCCACAGACACCTGCGAACATGCAGCCGTCCGCCATCGCGAGGTTCCTTTCTTCGGACTGCAGTTTCATCCGGAGGGGACGCACACGCCGCACGGCGTGAACATACTGCAGAACTTTCTCTATGAAGTCTGCAAGTGCGCCGGCTCGTGGCGCATGCGTGATTTCCTGGAAGTCGAGATCGAACGCGTTCGCTCGCAGATTGGAGACGCCCGTGTGATCTGCGGCCTCTCCGGCGGCGTGGACTCCTCCGTCTGCGCAGCGCTGCTTGCCCGCGCGATCGGTGATCAGCTCACGTGTGTCTTCGTGGACAACGGCCTCCTTCGCAAGAATGAACGCGAACTCGTCGAAACGACATTCCGTGATCACTTCGCCGTGGATCTGCGGGTCGTGGACGCGACGGATGCGTTTCTCGCTGATCTGGAAGGCGTGGTTGATCCGCAGGAGAAGCGCAAGCTCATCGGCGGACGGTTCATCGATGTCTTCAAAGAAACGGCGAAGGATCTGGAAGACGCGAAGTTTCTCGCGCAGGGCACGCTGTATCCGGATGTCATCGAGTCCGGACACGGCCACGCTGGCCAGTCATCCAATATCAAGCTGCATCACAACGTCGGCGGCCTGCCGGAGGATCTCGGGTTCGAACTGGTCGAGCCGCTGCGGGATCTCTTCAAAGACGAGGTTCGCAAGCTTGGCGAGGTGCTCGGCCTGCCGGACCGCATCATCTGGCGCCATCCATTCCCGGGGCCGGGGCTGGCGGTTCGCGTCATCGGCGATGTGACGCGAGATCGGCTGACGCTCCTCCGTGAGTGCGATGAGATCCTTCAGGAGGAGATCGTCGCGAACAATCTTCAGCGATCGACCAGCCAGGTCTTCGCCGTGCTGCTGCCGATTCAGACGGTGGGCGTGATGGGCGATGGCCGCACCTACGAAAGCGTGGTCGCGGTTCGAGCCGTGGAGACGCAGGATTTCATGACGGCGGACTGGGCCCGCATTCCCTTCAATGTGCTTGCGACGATCTCCAATCGCATCATCAATGAAGTGCGTGGCGTCAATCGCGTCGTGTACGACATCTCCAGCAAGCCGCCCGCGACGATCGAGTGGGAGTGACGAACTCGACACGCCGCCTGCGCTTACAATGCATGGCTGATGAGCGCATCGAATTCAATCGAGGAACGCATCGTCCGGATCGAGCTGGGCTCGCGCAGCTACGACGTCGTCATCGGCGCGGGATCTCTGGCGAGCGTCGGTGATCGATGCGCCGAGCTCTTTGGCCGGACGCGTGCATTCCTTGTTGTCGACGATCAACTTCCCACTTCGCTTGTCGATGTCGTGCTCGCCTCTCTGACGGACGCCGGTTTCGATGTTGCAGAAGCGTCGATGCGCGCCAGCGAAGAGAACAAGTCCATCGAAACAGCGCATGCGTTGCTGCAGCAGCTGGGCTCGACCGGGCACGAACGGCATGAGCCCGTCATCGCGCTCGGTGGCGGCGTCGGCGGCGATGTCGCTGGGTTCGTCGCGGCGACCTACAAACGCGGCGTGCCCGTCGTCCAGTGCCCCACCACCCTGCTCTCAATGGTCGACGCCAGTGTCGGCGGCAAGACGGGCGTCAATCTCGTCACCAGCTCGGGCATGAAGAAGAACCTCGTCGGCGCCTTCTGGCAGCCGGCGCTGGTCATCGCGGATGTGCACGCCCTTCAGTCACTCTCAGCGCGGCAGTTTCAGGCCGGCATGGCGGAGTGCATCAAGCACGGACTCATCGCCGGAAATGTCGGCCACGAAGGACTGCTCGACTGGATTGAATCTTGTGCAGACGAACTCTTACCGGATCACGTTCAGACGATGGTCGAGCTTGTCGAGCGCAATGTGCGGATTAAGAGCGCCGTCGTGGCGGCCGACGAACGCGAGTTGGAGGCAAGTGGGCAGACGAGCCGCATGATCCTCAATCTCGGGCACACCTTCGGCCACGCCCTCGAATCTCATCGCTCGCTCTCACCGGATGAGGACCCGGCCAACGCGCCGCTTCTTCATGGCGAGGCGGTCGCGCTCGGCCTCGTCGCCGCGACGGCCGCGGCTGTGGGAGACGGCCTCGTGGACGAGACGCATCTCAATCGCCTCAAGACGCTGATCGATCGAATCGGGCTGCCGACGGCCGTGTCGAAGCTCCCGGCGAATGCGTCGCTGATCGAGGTGATGGGCCATGACAAGAAGGCTCAGGGCGGGCGGCTTCGCATCATCGTTCCGGAGAGCCCGGAGCGTGTTCGCATTGTCGACGGCCCGCCCGAGAGCATGCTCGCAGGCGCGCTGGACGCGCTGCGCACCTCCTGATCTCATTCGATCGACATCACGCTCTTCCCCCCCACCGGGCGAGGGCGTCCATCGTCCGGACGATGTTCAAGCGCCCAAGGTCCATCCACCGATACATCCAAAGGCGAAGCCCCGGGTCCAGACCGATGTTCGTGGTTCTGCGCTGGCCGAGGTTGACGCTCCAGGACGGATCGTTTCTTCCCCCCTCATGGATGAGGCCCAAGCGTGCGCACGATCGCGATCATCAATCAAAAGGGCGGCTGCGGGAAGACGACCTCGGCGATCAACATCGCCGGCGTCCTCGCCAAGCTGGGTCATCGAACGCTGCTCGTCGATCTCGACCCGCAATCCCATTGCGCCGCCGGCCTGGGCATTCCCGAAGAGAAGATCGATCTCGACACGAGGAAGCTCCTCGCCGCCCCGGATAAGAAGCTCGACGAGGGCCGCCTGTTCTGGCGAATCTCCCGCAATCTGGACCTCATCCCGAGCTCCATGAAGCTTGCGGGGCTGGAAGCCGCGCGAGGCGGGCTGGCTGACGCCGAGGATCGCGATCAGCGGCTCACCAAAGCCCTCGAGAAGATGGAAGATCGATACGACTTCTGCCTCGTGGACTGCCCGCCCTCGATTGGACTGCTGACCTACAACGCCCTTCGCGCCGCCACCGAGGCGTTGATTCCGGTCGAGACTTCCTTCTTCGCGATGCGCGGCGCCGCGAGGCAAATCAAGACAATCAGCTCTCTCGCACGTCGGCTGGGCGGGAAGACCCCCTATCGCATCCTGGCGACCATGCATGATCCCGGGAATCGATTGGCGGTCGACCTGCTTCAGGATCTGCGCGAGAGCTTTCCGAACTGTGTGATTCCACACGTCATCCGGCTGGACTCCAAGCTTCGCGAGGCGGCGACCTTCGGTCAGCCGCTGATCGAATACGAAGCGGCCGCCACCGGCGCCCGCGATTACGCGGATGTCGCCGTGCATCTGGTCGAAGAGCCGGCTGGGAAGCGCCGTGCAAAATCCTCCGCCGGCGCTGACAACGCGAAGAACACGCCTCCGGTTGAGGAAGAATCAGAAGCCGTCCTGCTTGAAGAGGCGCAGGCTCGGGCGGTCGATCTTGCATCCCGCGTCCGGAAGCTGCTCGCACAGAGCGCCCATCTGCAGTCGAAACTGACCGGTCCTGCGCAGGCGGCGCCGGCTGCCGCCCCGCAATCGGTGGAAGCCCAGCCGCAGCGGCGTGAAGATCGGCCCAGCGTGCGAAGGCGCCTCGAGCAGATGTGCGGCGTGCGAGAAACCTCACGCGGCATCGTCTTTTCGCATCCGGCCTCCCCCGCATCGCGTGTCTACGTCGCAGGCGACTTCAACGGCTGGTCAGCGCATGCGACACCCTTGCGATTCAATGATCATGCCCAGACACACGAAGCATGCGTCGATCTGCCGCCCGGACGATGCGAGTATCGCTTCGTCGTCGATGGCCGCTGGATCGCGGACCCGTACAACGACATTTGGACGACCAATCCCTATGGCGACTGCAACAGCGTCGTCGTCGTGACGCATAAGCGTCACGAATCGCTCTCACGCGAAGGCGCCGACTAAATCGGCGACACACCATGACAGTGACATCCGACTCCGATTTCTTCAGCGCTCGACCCGTCGCGGGCGAGTCCGCTGACTCCTATGACGCACTCGCCGAGCTCTTTCTCGGCCAGTCGCGCCCTGCGAATCCGAACCTACGGATCTCCTCGCCGAGCGAAGATGATTCCAATCATCGAGATGCGGCGCTGGTGCGACCCGCTGTCGAAACTCTCGTTCTCGGCCATCTGCCGGTGATGGCAGGCCCCTGGGCGATGACGTATGCCGCCAACGCCGCCGCCAGCTGCGCCGAGCGCGTCGCGATGATCCGTCTGACCGATGGCCGCGTCTCCGTGGACATGATGAATGACGACGGCGAATGGAGCGGAAGCGTCCGCAATGTGGATGAAGCCCTGCGCCTGGCCGTCATGCGTTCCCATCGCCTGATGATCCGCACCGATGTCGTCAACGAGCCGATCACGACACTCTGGCCTGAAGCCGACGAAGTGACGGTGCTGACAAGCGCCGACGAAGCGGCCGTCGTCGATGCGTACACCATCCTCAAGAAGCTCGCGAGCGAGTTTGATCCGACGGACGCCGATGACGCGTACACCGACGCCGAGGGCCCGCTCCTGAAAGTCGCGGTCGTCGGCGCGGATGAATCGCGCGCTCGCCGCGCATTCGAGAAGCTCTGCCGAGCCGCGAATGCGTTTCTCTCCTACCCCATCTGTGAAGCGGGCGTCATCGAACGCATCGAAACCACGCGAGCCCGCAACGTCTATCGCAGCGAACATCCGATGGATATCGAAACGCTGCTCGACAAGATCCACGATGCGCTCGAGCACGATCCTGCAGACGATCAGTTCGCGCCGGCGCCCGTCGAATATGAAACGGTCGCCTCGCCCTCCGAGCCAATTGCATTCGTTGAGGCAGCGTCCGTCGAACCGGATCGTGAACCCGAGTCTCCGACGACGACGACGACGGCGACATCGCGACCCGTCTCATTCGAAGGAAGACTGGCGCGGCACATCGACGGCCTGACGCCGCTTGAGTCCCGCTGTCCTTACGACGACACAATCGAACTGGCCATCGATGAGGAAGGGCGCCTTCATCTGCTCGCCCGGGCCGACGCCATGGCGATGGAATCACTGGCGATCGTCGAAGAGTGGGCTGATGCCCATGCGGCTCTGCTTCAGGCCGCCAGCGCCGGAGAAGCCTCATTCGACCCGAGCCTCTCGATCCAGCGACATCTCTTTTCCGATGATCCACCAAGTGTGCGCCGCCTGTTGGACACGCCCATGCATGTGCATCTGCTCACGCATGTGGAGCTCGAGCATGACGCCGGCTGGCTCTGCCGCGACCTGAACTAGGCATCCGCCTCGTCGAGATGCAAATCGAGCAGGACGACATCGAGAATCCTGCCGAACTTCAGTCCGACACGGCGCATCACGCCGATCTCCTGAAATCCGAACCGCTTGTGCATGCCCAGGCTGCGCTCGCCGCCGGACTCGATCCGCGCCAGCAGCACGGCGACTCCCGCCTCGCGCGCCCGGTTGATCAGATCTTCAAGCAGCTTCGGCCCAATCCCCCTGCCGCGATGGTCGGGATGCACATACTCCGACACTTCCGCCGCCCGGTCGTAGCCGCAGCGCCCTGACCAGCGCGATGAACTCGCCCACCCGACGATCTCACCGTCCGCCTCGCAGACGATCACCGGAAAGCGTGATGCATCGTGCTCATCCAGCCACGCGCGTTGTTTGGCTTCATCCGTCGTCGGTTCGTAATCGAAGGTCGCTGTGCCGTGGCGCACTTCATGGTTGTAGATTTCGAAGATCGCAGGCAAATCATCTCTCGTTGCGAGTCGTATGTGCATGCGTCACCTCCTGCAGGCGTCTAGACCTTGACGCGCTCCCAGCCGCCCTGAAGGAATCGGGCGAAGAAGAAGAGGAACCGAATCACGACTTCGATGCACAGCCCGAGCCAGAGTCCGACCAGGCCCATCTGTGATCCGGATGGATTCTCGATGATGGCGCCGCCAAGCCAAGGCGGCATGATGATCGGCGCTCCGCTGAGCAGCCATGCAAGGGGAAGCCTGATCGCATAGGTGCACGTCCACGTCAGGATGAGCGACATCCGAGCATCGCCCGACCCACGCATCGCAGTGCGCATCACGATCATCAGCGCAAAGGGAATCTGCACGGCGCCGGCGATCATTAACACGCGCGGCGCCAGCTTCAGATGCGCCTCCTGCGGCGTGAACAATCCCACGATCGGTTCGGGCATGAACAGGAAGAACAGGCCGGCCGTTCCCATGAGCCCCGCCGCCACGGACGAACATCGCCAGATCGCCCTTCTCGCCAGATCTGGCCTACCGGCGCCGAGGTATTGCCCGCACAGCGTCGCCGCGGCCATGCCCATCGCAAAACCGGGCATGAAACTGAACGCTTCGATGCGAATGCCGACGATATGGGCGCCCAACAGGCCGTCCGTCTGCAGCCAGCCGACGAAGAGCAAGGTGAGGAAGTTTCCGAACCACATGCCGAACGTGTCGGCGAAGTTGGGAATGCCCAGCCGCACGAGTCGCATCATTGTGTGCCAGTGTGGGCGCAGCCAGCGCCGCTTCAGGCGCACGCCGGAAGAGCCTCGCGCCAGGAAGCACATCACAATGATCGCGCCGAGATTCCATGCACAAAGCGTGCCGACCCCGATTCCTGCGATTCCCATGTGGAAGTAGCCGGGATTCTCGATGATGACGCGCCGGAACCCGTCGCCCCCGGCGCCCTTCGTCGCGATGGCGATATCGACGCCTGAGAGAAGCCAGCTCACCACGATGTTGACCACATTGACAATCACCATCGTGATCAACGGCCGTGTGGAATCGCCGGCGCCGCGGCAGCACGCGAACCCGGTCGTCAGCAGTGTGACGCCGGGCACGCCGAAAGCACACAGCCTGAGATACATGATCAGCTGTGGCGCCGCCTCTTCATTGAGGTGCAGCATCCGCGCGATCTCGGGCGCCGCGGCATACGTGGCGAACGCAACGATCATTCCAGCGGTCAGAGAGAGTAGAACCGTCTGCCCGACTGCGGCGTCTGCGACGGCCATGCGACCCTTGCCCACGGAGCGGCTGACGATGGCCGTTGCGCCGAAACCGGCGGCCATGCCGACGATGGTGAGCAGCCACGTGATGTACGCGGCGCCGCCGATGGCGTCTGCCGCCGCTTCACTCAGCTCCGCCGAAAGCATCGTGTCGACGATGCCCACAAGCGACTGCATGAACGCTTCAGTCAGGATGGGCCACGAGAGCACGAAGATGGCGGCCCACATCGACAGACCGGCAAGCTTGCCTTTGCGCAGCACACCGTCGTCATCAGCGACCGGTATGACGCGATGCTGACGTCCATCGACGCACGGCTTCGTCGCGGCCGCCTCACCGGCGATCGCTTCGACGACGTCGATCTGCTCCACGATGTCTTTGGATTTCTCGACGCTCACACTGCCCGCGACCTTCCCTAGAAGAGGGCAGATGGTAGGCGTCCACCGAATGAGGCGTCAGGTCGCTCGATTGAGACGGGTCAGCGCAGTTTGATCGTCGCCAGCGCCAGGCCCAATAGAACGATCGAGACGATCCAGAGCCGGGCGACGATCTTCTGCTCGGACCATCCCCCCATGTGCAGGTGCCAGTGGAAAGGCGCACATCGGAAGATCCGTCTTCCCTCGCCGTATAGCCTGGCTGAGGTCTTGAACCAGCCCACCTGCAGGACCACGCTTCCAATCTCCAGCAGCAGCACGCCGCTCATGACAAGCACGACGAACTCCTGGCGGATGACGACGGCGATGTAGCCGATCAGGCCGCCAAGACACAGCGAACCCGTATCCCCCATGAAGACACTGGCCGGCGCGCAGTTCCACCAGAGAAAGCCCAGACACGCGCCTGCCATCGCGCACATCAGCACGGCAAGTTCGTCACTGAACGGCACGTAGGGCACGAGGAGATACTGCGCCGCAGACTGCCAGCCGGAGATCGCGCACAGCAGCACGAGCCCCAGTGAGACGGCTGCGCTGATGCCCGTCGCAAGACCATCCATGCCGTCGGTGATATTCACGGCATTGGACATCCCCGCAATCATCAACGTCGTGATGACGATGAAGGCGATGCGCCCGAGATAGACCAGAGAATCGGAAACCTGCCCCTGCGCATCGTCATAGGTGCGCTGCAGTGGAAAGTTGACCACATGGCCGAGGCGCGACGAGTTTTCACCCGCGGCGTAGTTGTACGCAAACCAGCCGATCAGCACGCCCAGTCCGAGTTGGAAGACGAACTTCTCCCAGGCGAAGAGACCCTGGCGCGATGCGCCGGGGCGGCTGGACGCCGTGAGCTTCAGCCAGTCATCAACGCCCCCGAGGATGGCCATCCAGAAGAGCACGATGAGGCCCATCTGGATGTAGAAGTTCGACAGGTCGGCAAGCAGCAGCGTCGAAAAGGCGATCGCCGAGGCGATGAGCATGCCGCCCATCGTGGGTGTGTTGGCCTTGGAGGCCATCGCAGCCTCGAGCGCCGCGACATCAAACTGCGCCGCATCGCCGATCTTCTTCTCACGCAGCCACTGGATGAATCGGCGGCCGAACGCGAGAACGATCACGAGCGAAAGGAGCCCGGCGGCGATGATCCGAAACTCCGGCTGATCGAAGACCATCACGAACCTGTACAGGCCGTGCTCTGAAAGCCAGCTTCTGGTCAAGTCAAGCAGGAGTGGGAGCATGATTCACGGATGGCTGCGTCGCGGGATCCTGCCTTTTCATCGGTCAGGGGCGCGTCCGGGCACGATCGGTTCGGTTTCCTGAGGATCACGCTCACACGGGAGCGGTGGTCGCCTGACGCTGCAGCGATTCGATGATGCGCTCGAGCCTGTTGCCCCGGGAGCCCTTCAAGAGCACAAAATCCCCCGGCTGAAGGAGGGCGGCGATGCGTCCGGCGATCTGTGCATTCAGGTCGCCAAAAAGGCGATATCGCTCCGGCGGCCAGTTCCGCTCCAGCCGTCCCACCGCATGAAGCATCTCGTGGCCGATCGCGATGACCAGATCACACACATCATCCGCCATCAGGCGATCGCCCAGAGCTCGATGGGCCGCGGCGCTCTCGTGACCCAGTTCGAGCATGTCGCCCAGGATCGCGACCCGCCGGGTGGCGCCTTCAGACAGCGCCCGGAATGTGTCGAGCGAGGCTTCCATCGAATCCGGATTGGCGTTGTACGCATCGTTCAGAAGCGAAATCTCGCCGATGCGCGTCAGTTCGAGTCGCATGGAAGGCAGGCTGACATGCCGCAGGCCTTCGTCGATGGCCTCCTGATCGAGGCCGAAGCGGCGCGCGACGGCGATGGCCGCACAGATGTTCAGGGCGTTGTGAGCGCCGGCGAGCGGCGCGGTGTGCGTCGATCGATCATTGACGCGGAATGAGATCGATGGCCGACCGGCGCTGTCGATGCGCTCCTGGATATCGGTGATGCGAAGATCCGCTTCATCATTGCGCCCGAAGGTCACCACGTTGGAGACGGTGCGCAGGTGATCAGCAATCAGATCAGTGTCGGCGCTTGCGACGGCCAGGCCGCCGGGCCTGAGAAAGCTGAGCAGCGCCGATTTCTCCTCGGCGACCCCCTGCAGGCTGTGCAGCCCTTCAAGATGGCCGTGCCCGATGCTGGTGATGACGGCGACATCGGGCTCGATGATGCGCGCTAGCTCGGCCATCTCTCCAGGG